>JANTCA010012381.1:0-26715 GCA_024741275.1 Chironex yamaguchii | reverse complement strand
TATCCAATACCTTGACCTTAACTCTGTCAGAGTTGCCTTCAATCCACAGTGCAAAACTCTTTTGTGGCAACTTAGGACAATCAGTCTTGACAGATCATGATCCCGTGGTAGGATAATTGGAAATTTGGCACCTGGGGCTAACTCAGAATAACCTAATCTACCTCTACATCGAAGAATCCCATCATCTTCTATTAAATGTAGCTTTCCTTGTAAGTCAGTGAAATTGGTTTGCTGTCGCAGAACCTTCTGGGCCTCAACTACCCAGCGTGTCTCACAGTGAGATATCTCAGTTGTCAGCAACATGTTCAGTGCTCTTTCTTCTTTCTTTCTCTTCACGTTTTGGGTAAATCTCACTACCCATGCGGAAATCCGGAGCAACTTACTGAGGCAACTATACTTGTTGATTGATATGATGTTACCAATGCCTACTAGATTTCCCCTTGTTACTGCAAGGACAGGACTAACCTTCCTTCTCTCAAGACTGACATCTTCACTGTCTTCTAGTAAAAATTCCTTGGGCCAGTGGTCCTTACTCTGTGAAAGCCAGTGGGGGCCTTGCCACCACAGCTCACTGGCTTGGAGTGTACTTGCTGAAACACCTCTAGACCCCAGGTCTGCTGGATTACAAACGCCAGGACAATGGCCCCAGTTCTCTTTAGCTGACAATCTTAGAATCTCATTGACCCTGTGCTGGACAAACTGCTTCCACTCCCCTCCATTGTTTATCCAGTACAGGGCAGTCTTACTGTCAAGCCAATACTTAACACAGTCTATGTTTACTTGAGATACTAATGACTTCTTAACACTATCCATCAAGGTAGCCAGAATTTTTGCAGACATGAGCTCAAGTCGAGGTATGGTGAGCCTCTTTAGAGGTGCCACCCTTGTCTTAGCACAAATTAATCTTGGCTTGAACCCTTCACTTGTCTCATAAACAAGGTACACCACGGCACAATATGCCTTTGAGCTCGCATCTCCAAATCCATGCAACTGGCAACTGATCACATCTCCTTTATTGTGGGCGTACAAACACCTGGGAATAGAGATAGTGCTAGTACTTCTCAAATCCGATAAAAATTGGTCCCACCTCCTGCGATGCCTTTCAGTCAGTTCTTCATCCCAGGTTAATTTATCAATACAAAGCTCCTGGAATAAAATTTTTGCCGTCACAGTAACTGCACTTATTAAACCTAGGGGGTCAAAGATTTTCCCAAGCTCACTTAAAATTGATCTTTTGGTGGCCTTAACCTCAGGACTGGCTGTTCCAGCCTTATTTAGATCAAACATTAAATGGTCGGAAGACACATCCCAAATAATTCCCAATACTTTACTCATTCCATCTATGCTGGCTTCACCGAACAATTCTTGGGCATAAGAGTTGTCTGCCTGTTTGTTGGTGTGATCTTTTGTGGTACAGCTTTGAGTATCTCCCAAAGCTGCTACTAAGTTCTTATTATTTGACTTAACCTTTCTTAGTTTAAATCCTGCATCTTTCAGTCTGGCCTTAGTTTTGGAAAACAACTTCTTTGCAGACAATTCATTGTCGGACCCACTAAGGAAATCATCAACATAAAAGCTTCTACTTACCTTCTCAACAAAGTGGGGATCACTTTCTGCATGGGTATTTAAGTGATACCTTAACACTGCATTAAGTATGAATGGCAATGCATTCACACCAAAAACGCTGCGTGTGAAACGTAAAACTTCAACTGTCATGTCATCCCCTTTAACATCCTTTACCCACAGAAATCTGAGACAATCCCTATCTTCAGGAGCAATTTCAATATTCAAAAATGCCTTTTCAATGTCAGCTACAATTGCTACTCTATGCTCCCTAAACCTCACTAAGATGTCAAAAAGTAAAGGATTCAAAGATGGGCCTATATGCAGGCAGTCATTCAGTGATGTTCCTTCCCTTCTTTCCCTTGAAGAGGCATCATACACTATTCTTATTTTGGTGGTCTCTGCTTCCTCCCGAATGACTGCTTGATGGGGTAAGTAATGCACTTTATCTGCCACATCTAACTTGGACACCCTTTCTACAATGCCCAATTGAATCTGATCTTGTATGATCCCATTATACTTCTCCAGCAAACTTGGGGTTTTACTGAGTCTTTTTATCTGCCCCTTCGGTCTATGTAAGATACACCCATAATTACTTGGAAGAGGCTTATGGCCAAGCTTCCAGGGTAGCTTTACACTATACCTCTCTCCAGTAAACTCAATACCATCAATCAATTCTTGATGCACACTGTCAGAGCTACAGATGCCCAGAGTCTCAAGATCCCATAATTTCTTGACCTCATTTTCGAGAGACTTATCTTTTGAGTCAAACTCTGAACACGTCAATGCCTGAAGATGAAAGCTAGTATTTACATTTGCAACTGAATGAACATTGAATTTCTCACCTTCAATGTTACCAGAGAGCACCCATCCTAGCTTGGTTTTTGTAGCAACAGGCTCATCAGGCTTCCCTCGTCTGCAGTCATGCTCCTGGATCGCCCAGAGCTGGTCTACACCAATAAGAACATCCACTACCAGCACCTCCTGTTCAGGGGAAACATCTGAGAACCAAATACCACATAAATGATCATACTCGAATTTCACACATTCAACATGTTCATTCTTGATTTCTGAGATGTGTTCCACTACAACTGCTTCTACCTTCACTGGTTCCCCTTCTCTAACAGGGTTCAGTACAAATTCTACAACATCTCGGATGCAATCTCTTCCCTCTTTTGCACCAAAGGGTCTAATAACAATGCGCTCCTGTTGCTTGGCCCTAAGCCCTATGCGCTCAACCAAATTACGTGTAACAAATGTCCTTTGGGAACCCGAGTCAAAAAGGACCCTACATTTGACCTCCTGTTTGCCCTTAGCAATTGCTTGAGCTGTCTGAAGGACAGCCCTACGACATGAGGCTACTTTACTGACACAATGGGTAGTATTGGTAGTACTTCCATCAATAATTTCTACCCTATCCTGAGAAGGACATAATACCTCCTGCTTAGAGGTCTCAACCGATGGTGATATAAGATCACAAATTGAAATATGGTGTTTACCATTACAGAGCCTACAACGTTTACTTATACGACACTGAAATGATCTATGCCCCTTAAGGAGGCAATTTAAACATCTACCATGCTTAAACACTAACTTCTTCCTCTCTGCTGGGTGCTTTACAATAGTACATCCTTCTTCTTGGTGCTTCCCTTCGCAAAAACAACATTGACCATTGTCCTTAGATGCCCTTTTTATTTCATTATAAAGAGCACTTGCAGATGAACGAGTGGCTTTTCCATTGTTTGTGGGCCTGGTTTCTTCTGGCTTCATAACTCTAAAAAATGATGCCTTTGGCTCTCTAATGTCCAATTCAGCTTTAAGTGCCAACAAAAAGTCCTCGATGTCCAATTCATCAAGGTCTCCTTTACTCCTAGCCATGCTGATTCGAACAGGTTCTGGTAACTTATCCATTACAGTAGGCACTATTATGCTGGAATATGACATCTTGTCCACTCCCAGTGCCTCCAGCCCCCTGAAATGGGTCTCTAGGTGATCATACAAATCTCGCATCCTATCAATACTTCGCTCATTGTAGACTGGAGCTGCCTTGATCATCTCCTCAATATGTGCCTTTTTAATAGTTGACATCTTGGCAAACCTATTTTTTAGTAACTCCAGGGCTGCCTCATAGTTCTTTGCAGACAACTGAAAGCCAGCAATCACCCTCTTGGCTGGTTCCTCCAAATAATGCCTCAAGTAAGTAAATTTATCAATCGTTGATAATTCATTGTTCTCGTGTATTGCACTGTTGTAGCAATCCCAGAATTCCTGCCGATCCTTCGCCTTACCACTAAATTTTTTAAGTTCTAATTTAGGCAGTTTGGCTCTGACTTTTGTAGCTCCACTTGTATTAGTGCTACATAAAGAACTGTCAAAATCCTTCTGTTCTGCTCCCATATTAATGCTGATAACAATTCTCTCCATATCACTTAAAGCATCATCAACTTTCAACTTGAAATTTCCAGCATCTTCTACTTCCCTTTCCAGGGTGTCATCCTCGTCAAATTCTAATTCTGATAACCTATCCAATATTTCTTCGTCCAGCCCTCGAAGTATTTCATACTTTTCCCTTATCTGCTTTTGTAGTGATTGTACTTTAAAACAGTCCTCTTTTCTCTCTTCAATCTGACTGAGTAACTTTGACAGAAATCCACGATGAGCTGCATGTGTCCTTCTTTTTCTGTTGATAAATTCCATGGCAAGAAATATCGAAATTAAGTCCAATAAATCCAATAAATTCGGTAACTATATCCAGCTCGGTGGACCATGTATTGCGACTATATCGCACTTTACAGCTGGTTTCAATAGTAAAAAACGTCTATAGTATCAAACAAGCAAAAAATACTCCACCAGTTGTAATTTCCATCCATCTATTGCCTGTAATCAACTTCCATCCTAATTCTCAGCTGAAATCACTCTTAAAACTGCTTATTTTTATATACAAAGATATTTTCGTCTAAAAATATTGTCCAATCAAAATTGGGGTGAATCATTAGCAATACATTTAATTTACGTCGATTTTCCTGACGCATTACAAAAACCTCCGCATTTTTGCCCCAAACCTCGTTTTGAGAACGAGGTCCTACGTCAAACACGTGCTGAATTATAATGATACAGCCCACACTTACTTAATTACACATTCTTTGCCTGTTGCAGGCCAAGCTATAGAATTCAATAGTTAAATGATACGTATGGAACATTGGGTCTAAATTCCAATGTCTGTAGGGTAAATTCCGACAATAATGTAAGCAAATAAACTGCAAAAAAGCTAAAGAGCTTAATGACGATTGTAATCCAAGAGAGCATAGGCCAATAATACAAATCAAATGACATTTAATATTGGAAATTCACATACTCTTTACATTGGTTTACTGAGCTTGGAGATGAAGGAAAGAATTAGTTGATTTAAACACAAATTCGATCTTATGTCGTCTAGTAGCTCTTGGCCATTGTGCTCCTATGCACTCGCTTTCCCGACGCAGCTTAAGTTTCCATTAGACGTAAGCGTTGTGCAACAGTTGCACAACACGATGTTGTACGACAGTCGTACACGGCTGGTGGTAACTTGCTTAAGTGGGGCGATATCTCTGATAGGTTTTCACAACAACACCGAGCTGAACGTTTTCCACACAAGGTTCCCTGTGACTTCTTGAGATAACGGGCAGACTCAATCTTGCCCAAGAAAGGAGGGAAAATCGTCTGATGTAGCCGACAGTCAGTATGAAGTACGCATGCCCAGATGCCAAAATCTCGGGCGGATTTCATGTTGCCCTTGCTGTTCACGGTCAAACACTACAGAAAAAGTAGAATGCAGCCCTGTGGTCTGCTTCAAGCCAACCATCAGATAACTTCATGCATTGACAGTTGACAATGTCGAGAAAGACAATGGGAAATCACGGAAAGTCGTTCCTGAATATGACTAGTAGTAATAAAATTTGTCAATTCAGAAAATAATTGGATATGGAGGACCTTCTCTGCTTTGAATGGTTGGGCAATGCCCATGGTGCCCCCCAGCACCAGCCGCCACTGGTCGTACAACAGATACCCAGCCCTCAAACCTACAACACATTATTTGCATTGCAACCTCACAATTTTGGCGCTCAAACTGTTATGGTATCAGAAGCGCGCTGTGCTGACGTGAGAATTTTTTGTCGAAATCGAACGTTCTTATTGTGATAAGGCTATTGTAGCCTAGTCTCCATGCGACAGAAATAGCCCGATTGTTGTATAGTCGAGCAATTGTTGTAAAAAGAGAATCTTTTCTGTCGCGATGGTTGCGCGATTCACTCCCAGCGACGACGCACGGGGTACAGCAGCCGCCGTACCAGAATTTTTCCCATTTTCGTCGGTTTAAATCTATTTTAGGAAGGCCCGTAGCAGTTATTGCTTGTTTACAGACATCTCGTCGGTGCATGTCCTTTGAGTTCGTCGGTTACTCGCTGCACTCCTATTTCTTGCCGCACCACTATAATGTGGCGTGCGTCGTCCCTGACTCCTGTTGCACACGTTTGACCTTACACAACACCGTTTTGATAAAACGATATTTAGTTGCACAGACTGACTAAATTATAAGTTACACTAGAATGATCCGGCGACTATCCATCAAGAACGTCTCTTGTTAAAGCTTTCCACCTTCCCCGATCGGCCGCTATTTGATAACGGTATTTCCACCACGTAGTTCACCCCACCCAATTTTTCCCCGGAGAGGTGAGCGTCCCTCGGTTAGTCCTCTTATATTACGGCAACGATCTTGTTATCACATGTCTATGCGGTCCGAAAGCACGTTGATTTTGCATTCTGCTATTAACTTTTGTGCATTAAGGATAATTATATCGAAGCTAAGAAAAGCGGAATCGAAATGAGCTTATTACAAGAAAAACCAGTAAACTAAATAACAAAGGTGATGAAACGCGCATTTTCAATCATACAGCAAAATAAAACTCGAATTGGCTCGAAGGAAGGAATCAGAAGGTTTTAAATTCTGTTAGTTTCAAGATACACAGAATCATTACACGCAGGTACTTCAAATCAAAGAAGATGGCCTACTCGCGGTGGAACTGTCACAAGAGGATCTTAAGCGAAGCGAGGGATACGACGGTGCAAATCATCTTCAACCCACTCTGCAAAAAGCGAAGAAGCCCATTTCCTGCTGTGAATCTGCGGTCGTGGCTATCCCTCCTCTTGCTACGAGCTGAGGATGTGGAAATCAACCCTAGGCCAACCTCCATCAAGTGGCCCTGTCCGGTTTGCTCCATAAACGCCCTACATGGAATTCAATGCAAGAGCTGCTCTCGATGGGTCCATCTGAACTGCTCCAATCTCCAATCCTACCTGAAAAACAACAATAATTTCACCTGCCCTCCATGCACCCAACCTCAACCAACTCCTCCTTCTCCTCAACCAGCAACTACGAAACCATTACCGTTATCACAATCTTCAAGTCTCAACATTCTACAGATCAACATCAACGGAATTAGATTTGTGAGGACAAAACTGACCTACTTCATCAACTCCAACAACATCCACATCGTGGCCATTCAGGAGACAAAACTCACCAAGAACTCCAAAACTCACCCCCAGCCACCAAGACAGACCATCCAATGATGATGGTGGTGGCCTCCTTCTCTACATACACGAAACCCTCACCTTCAAACCACTTGGACTACAACAAACGGACGCACATGTAGAAATGCATGCTGCCATAATTCAGCTCAACAACTCCAAAAAAGCAATAGCCAACTTCTACATCCCCCCTTTATGCAGCTGTTCCACTCGAAACTACCTTCCAGACATCAACCCCTTCTCAATATCCAAGACAGCCTTATCCTAGGTGATGCCAATGCCCACAGCCCCCTCTAGTATTCAGCCATTAACACTGTTGCCAGGGGCATCCACCTCTTAGATGAAATCAACAATTTCAACCATGTTATCTTTAACAACAAGACCCCTACCCGACTTCCCTCAAACGGTAACCCATCATCCCCTGATGTCAACCTGGCATCAGCTTCCATCTTCACCTCAACAGACTGTGCCACCTCAACTCAGACCACCTACCCATCATCATCAACATCCACACCAACACCCAACCACCTCATCCCACAAGGAAAACCTTCAGGAACCAAAGACTGGCAAACTGGGATAAATGCAAAGAAGAAAGGGAGTCCATCCTCCAAAACACAGATCTTCCAACAGTCTTCCACAAAGGAGACAAAATCTTCAGGTTCATTCTCACCAAAGCTCAAGCCCCCAAAACATCCCTTCTGGCTGTCATAACAAGAAAACTCCCCCTCTACTCACAGACTCTTGAAAACTGATAAAAGAACTAGACCAAAAATGCTAAAAATGAAAAATCAACAACTATCCAACTTGCTCCTCGACAACCAGCGAACCAAGTGGTGAAACTTCATCTCCATTCCCAACCTCAAGACAGATATCTCCAAACTATGGAATATCATCAAATCCATTGACAACAAATCCCACACTCCACAAAACATTGCCATAAAGTACAATGGCAAAGACCTCACAAACCCCAAAGAAACTGCTAGCTTCCTCAATAAAAGATTCACCACTATCCCCCGCCCGACCCACACCTCCAACAGAGAATCCAGAAAAGTAGCTAGAGAGATCAAGAAACTACCCGCTGCACTTCTCCCTCCAGGTGGCAGTGGCCATCCGGAAAGCTAACAACTCAAAAGCATTTGGCCGAGGTGACCTGACCATCTTTCACCTCAAACATCTTGGCAATTATGGACTAAACTACCCCATCACCCTCTTTAACCTCTCCATCTCCACCTCTAAAATCACTTCCATCTGGAAAAAATCAACTATCATCCCATTCAGCACACCAGGAAAGGACCCATCAATCTCCCCCTTCTACAGACCCATCTCCCTACTCTGCTCATCCATACAAGTTATGGAAGTTCTGGCCCTATTGCTCCCAACTCTAAAAGAACACCTACCACTCCAAGATCGCCAACATTCCGTCCCCTCTACTCCACCATGTCTGCTCTCTTTCACCTCTTCACCACGAAAGCCAATGGCTTCAACAAGAATAAACCACCTCATCGAACAATAGTAGCCATCCTGGACTTGTCAAAAGCCTTCAACTCCATTTCTCACCAGTCCCTTCTCCAGAAAATCACCTAAACGACACTGTACCCACCCATAATACGGTGGCTCTGCAATTACCTCCAAGGCCCGAAAAACAAAACCATCTTCCGCAATGAACCATCTTCCTTCATGACAGTCCACATAGGCACGGCACAAGGATCGGTAATCTCACTGACCCTCTTCAACTTCTACATCTCAGACATCCCAACCCTACCTGACACCATCAAAATCATCTCCTATGCAGACGACATCACCATTTACACCTCTGGCATAAACCTCCCAGTCATGCAATACAACCTCACTAAATACCTCAACATCCTTCACAGTCATCTGCAACCAAACTTCCTCATATTATCTCCTGAAAAATCCACCATCACCCTCTTCACACTAAACAAACGTCAATCCAAGCACCACAATAACACTCACCTCCAACTCAGCAAAACCCCCAAAATTCTGGGTGTCACCTTCGATACCCACTTTACTTTCTCCAGCCACATAAAAAGACTCAATACCAATGCCTCCCAGAGAAACAACACATTGAAAACCTTAAAAGGAATGCTGGCATAAGGAATTACAAAGCACGGTCAGATCAAGATTAAGAGTCTGGGTAGAAATGTAAAAAATTACAAGCCAATTACAAGCATTTTCAGTTTGGTGTTAAGACAATTCCATTATCTTTTTTGAAGCTTTTATGAATACGTTTTCAATTCAAGGAAAAGGTTCACGATTAGCTGTTAACAAATATCCTACAAAAAGTGTCCATTTTTGTTCTTTTCACCATGGGTAGGCACGTGAGGAAAGTTGGTGGATTAATTCTGACACTTACTACCAAGTAACAAAAGAAGAAAACAAAAAAAGACAATCTGAGTAAAACCATGGCTTCAGAGAAGAGGAGGGTTTGGGGTGTAATTGGGATGCCATTGAAAGTACTTGTTTGCCGGTTAGTTCTGTATCATATTTGACATCTCAAGTATCCAAGTAGATAGCACCCTTTTGTTAAAAAATTGAAAAATTTAAGCCATTCACTTGTCATTTCACATTTCTGTACCACTACCAGATGAACTTCTCATGTTTGTTGTCTGTAACTCTTTGAAAATGATTTTTAGTCATCCTGCATTGTTCTACATCACTGCAGTTCAAGACAACATACACATTTAAGATGAAAGGTTTTTACATGAAGTCAAAGAGAACCTATCCTTTTCCCTGCAAAAGTTGTACACATCCAACTCCAATAGGTGAAAACAAAATGATGAGGGATGGCCCTTTTTCCAATATACACAGTCAGGTATTTCATCCTTTAGGTGAAAACAGACATAAAAAAGGAATTTGTATTTCAGCATTTGAAGTCTATTATCACAAAAGAAATTTAGCTCCTTTGCCTCTTCAACCAACTAATTACAGTCTGTGATGCCAGGGTGGCTTCAAGGCTACAGGTAAAGTAGCATGAAAATATTGAAAAGGAATAAAAAAGAAAGAACAGATTGAATCCTAGATTAATAAGGATCTTAAGCTGTTTGAATTAACAATGTCAAACAGAAAATATGGTATAACAAATATGGAGAGTGCAACTTTCACTTTACACTATGCTTACCATAATCTACACTCAACCAACCTAATTCACATGGTAAAGCAAAACTGGCATTTACAGATGCAGGATTTATCATAAGGTACTTTGCAGCAGACTATAACATTACCAACTTTATTGAAGCTATAATACTGATGATGAGTCAAAGGTAACACAAGCAAGTACTTAACAAAGCAACTTCCATTTTGCACTACTTGGCATGGTTAAAAAGAAACACTTTATGTGTCCGTTGTGCTTTAAAATATTTACCTTGCCAAAGCATCAACTAATCTTTGCCCTTTTCTTATAGTCTGTATCCTTTTTCTAGTTCACTGATATTGACACCTATGTAACAGGTAGCTTTTTTAAACTAAGAATAGTTTGTGTTAAGTACATAAAGAAATTAGTTTCCTACATACATCAATTGAAGGCAATCATACGACTCGTTTTACTTCAAAAAATCGTTTAAGGTAATAAACTTGTCCAAGTGTCATGGCAACCAAGATTAAACTTTCAAAAAATGCCCACCAGACAACTCTATTATTCGTGCTGTCATTAACTGTAATGGAAATGAAAAATATAAGTTAAACTCAACGAAGAATGTATATGGTGATCACCTAACAACTCTAGCAGACGAATTGTTCAATGTACAGGCTTAATGTAAAATGGAAAAATTTAAAAAACAAATCAAAAGAAAGAAAATCACAACATGGAAGTATTAATGGAAATCAACTGCAAAGGTTAGCACCTGAGTTGGTCTATGTTTCTTATGACAACATGACTAAGAAGCTATTCTCATATTATGTCTAATAGATTCTTGAACATATTTTGGGAATTTAAGGTGTTCTAAATCACAAGTTTTTTAAGTTATTTTGATATTAATACAGTCCAATATATTTCCTCATTAAACAAAAGAATCAAACTCATTGCAATGTGCTGGCACAGAAACAGAGACTTTCATGCAATTCTTCAAACTGTGTGTCTTCCCTATAATTATATAAGCATCAGAAGCTTGTAAACAACATTTTCTTGATGATAAAGGTTCATGAAACAAGTTTGTAGGAACAGAACTGGAGTTTTTTGTTTTCTTCCTCTTTTTTGAAGTATATAGACATATGTATAAATGTATTTACAAATAAATTTATAATGCATATGTACATATAAATTTCAAAGCATAAAAAGACTTAAAGGAAAATAAAAGAAAATTGCAACTTTAATATCAATAATAGTCTTCAACAAAGCAAAAAACAAATCAATTTCTTTTAGAAAGATAAAAATTCTTACTTGAACGATGAATTCTGTCTCGGACCTCCATATACTCTTGTTCATGCTTAACACCACTTAATGACAAGGATAACTGAGAGACCATTTCATTTAACTTGTCATGATGAGCTGGAATAACAAATGTTAACACTTCATTGAACTAACCTAAACACTACAAAACATACCTGTACTCGGGCAAGCTTCTCTACTTAAGGTGTGCAATTACACTTACACATTGCACTTGCAGACCTCCATAAGCATCAGGAAGTAATAAGGTTTGCTTTTGACCAATCCCCTACATTTTCTTGGATCACCTGACCAGGCAATTACATGAAAAATGCCAAGTATACAGATGCCAAGAAGTCACAATGAGAAGCATGTTAATTCACTAGCTTGCAAAAAACTTTGCAGAAAGGCTTACCGACGTAATTTGTATGTATGTAAAAGCTATCTAAATAAGAAACTATACAATAATGCACAATACTAAACTGTAGTACAGTAGCCTTAATTGTTATATGTTATTTCTTTATGTTTCAGATGCCCTATAAGCAGTTAACGGTGAAAAAAGGTTCAAAATGGAGGGACAGTAACATCCAGGCAATGAAAATATGCCTGGAGACGTTAAATGCGAAACATAAACTTGAACATTTTTAAAGCAATGAACATTATGTATATTTATGGTTAGGTTAGGTTAGGTTTGATTTTCCCATAATTCGGTAAGATAGCTGGGACATCTATATTTTTTTACATTCTTCTTGCACAGCTTTTGTTGTTCCTCTTCCCTAATGCAATCCTCAAGACTTTTATTGGTCCATGTTTTCAAATCGCACCTCTTTCTACGTTTCCAACTTCTTCTCAATCTATGTAAGTATTACAGTTATCCTTCTTGGCATTTAAGGTACAGCAAAATTGTTACTTTTTTCCTGTGTATGCCTACTGCAACAAGCACCTTCAAGTCCTTAAAAAACTGCACTAGATTCCTATCAAAATGAGAGGGCTTCCCATTCACCTAAGAGGATTTGCAGTAAAGGTATGCAAAATTTTTAAAGAGTGATTTTCCTCCCATAATGTACCAGCTCAACTGTATATGCCATCAAGTACAAGATCGTATTCAAGATCAGAAGATCTTTTCTAATAGGTACTTAACTTTACTATAAGTTTAATCATAGGTATCAATTTTTGCCAGGCTTCAGCAAAGTTTGTCAAAAATGCATATCAGTGTTTCCATGGGTAACCATGAAATCCTCAAATACTGTTCTATACTTTGAAAACACCAGTGCCATAGAAACAGCCTGGTCATAGTTTGTTTTTAACCTAGTTCACAATCAAAACTCAACATAATAAACTGTACAACTACATTATTGCTACATAATAGTTGAAATCTATTATTGAGCTTTTGTTCCATGGTGTACTAATTTTCTTACCTGCATCATCTTTATCAAGACCTTTAGGAGCTTCACCAATGTCCATATTAAATTTTAATATTTTAGGAGTCATGGTAGACATCTTGTTACTGAAGCAATAGGTATAAACACCTTCCATATGAGCAGCAAATGTGTACTTTCCATTTGTTTCCCTCTCCCCAGAGTAAATTACTTTTTGATCAGGACCAACAATCTACAATGCAAGTGCAAAGTATGCACTTTGAATTGCTTTGTACACTATAAATCATCTTGTCAAAACACAAAAAATTACTTAACTTGCTCACTTTCGTTGTGACAAAACAATTTGTGGGTAAAATCAGGGTAAAATGCTATGTTTGACCATGCAACACATGCTGGTTGAATAGCAAAATGCCTACTAGAACTGGCCAGCAAAGGGGGTTATTTACATATGCATATGCAATATTGGTTGACAATACTGAATTTATCTATAAAACAAAAATAGTTACATTATTATTGCTTACAACCTAATTGTTGCAAGCAGACTTGAACTTTAAAAACTTCATCCTCCAATAAAAAAGGTCAATTTAACTTGTTAGATCTGCACTAGAATTGTCACATCTTAAGCTCTTGTAAGTTTCAAGATGTTTCGGGTGAAGTCCATGTCCAAATAACTAACTCACTAGTTTCGAAGCATATAACTCAAATGAAAATGGCAGTGATGAAAATGTTATGTCCACCACTATTGTACAAGGCAAGTAGGCAGGGGAGATTTCCATTTGTCTAAAACAGACAATCTTCAGAATGGGCTAAACTCCTTCTATTATCTTGGAGCTAAACTATGTAATGATACTCCCTAAAAAAAATTCAAATTATACTTTTAACTTCCTAATTTTCAATATTTCTTTGTTCTTTTCGAAACATGCTGCCTGATCTGAAATGACTAAATGGGGGAACTCACTCCTCGATTAGTTTACCTATTGAGAGAGTTCCTCCTTAAGAAACTCAACCAAATACAATTTTCACTGTCTGTTAAGTACTTACCAAGTTACTATATATGCATTTAGTGATATCTATTTTTGCTACATATACGTAGTTGAATTAGCTATGTTAATGTACCTCTTAAAATGTATGCTTCGTTAAATTTCAAAATAAATTTGAAACAGAAAACTGAAGTCTGCTAGTAATTATCCATCTTATTAACCAGCAAATATGCCTCTAACATCTAAAGCCTCTGAATGATACTAACCTTGACATCAATATCAAGAAATCCACCATCAGCAACTTCAAATATCAGGGCCATCTTGGTTCCTGGGGATACTCGATCATGGAAACATTCCTCCCCATGGGCATCAATATTAATAAAATATGCATCTAACTGACAAACGGAAGCCAGGAAGGCTACAACTGATGCAAAATGTAGTGAGACCATGATGAACAGATATAATCTATCGTTAACTCAGTGAGAACACATGTAGTCCAACATTATCATCAAAAGATGTGGATATCATGACACGTTACATGTTTTTCTGGTACCCAGACCCTAATTGATACCTCTCTCTGATTTTCGTTTAGAGATCTGTGACGTCACAGGACATAGGCGGTCGCAGCAAGGTTTCTCAATTACAGACTTTGAGTGCCGGCAAAGAGCGAACACTGAATTATGAAAAATGACTATTTCAGATCAGTGGTATCAAAAGCCCAAATAGAAAAGAGTTTACAGACAACATAGCTCTGCGTTTCAAGATGTTCTTACTTTTTCGCCAATTTCTAAACGGGAGTAACTCGTTTTTTTCTCCAGTGCATTAGCTGTCCTACTTTAGCGATTTGAATTTACATTTTAGGATGCCGTTGAGATTCGTCCGCTAAAAACACTCGAGTTGCGACCAAAGTCCCTTAGTACATTAGCCCTACTAGATCATTGGGGAAGAAGAAGGTTTGTGTGTAAGTGAAACGTTTAATGGACACATTAAATTTGAGCTTTAGGGTGTCCCTGTTTTAGCACAGCAACGAGGAAATGAGAAGGTGCTGGCTTGCTAAATGTTGTTTTCCCTAGGGAATAATTAATGAGCTTTTGATAGTTTTCAGACCCTCTAGTAATTAATTTTTGAATTATATTAAAGTGAAGGTTACATTGTTGATATTCTGAGAAAAAAACGTCGTACGTCCATGGTGGGGGCCGACCCCGCGAGAGTCTCCTTTCCAGGCAAGTACTCTGCTAACTGAGCTGCTAGAATGTTCTTTTTCAGAGGTGAATTTAAGCTTTCATGATTTTATTTAGACCACATACTAGAGCATTGGATTCTTTGTAACTGTGTGCAGTTGGAGACAAGTGTCATTCCAACCCTCTTTGGCTGTCGAAATAAAAAGCAAATGTATTAAAGTCTGACTGAAGATGGAGTCTATGTCTGCAACGATAACAGTGTGACTTTGATGGAAACGTAATAAGACACCAGCAAATTTATTTATTAGATTTATTACTTGCATGTTACGTTGCTATTTCAACCTTCGTGCATAAAAAGTTTCTTGTGAGGTTTATAATTAGACCTCTACATTGCCTGTAGAGATTAAAGTGTAGATTTTGCCAAAGACGAATTACGTGGCAGCCAAGGGGTTTCCATCTTTCCACAGCATGCCTACATAGTAGCGTTCATTCATAGGATCAAGAAATTTCTCCATCTTATGTGCCCGTTTGTCTTAAATAGAGACTCCTTTTCAGGTATGTTTTATTGCTCCAGAATCTTCGACATGAAAAAACCCGAATCTAGTTGCTTAGACAGTTATATGCTGTAAGAAGATTAAACAGGCAGGCATTGTACCTATAAATCATAGTTCTCCAAAGAGCACTAATATTGCCCATCCCCCAAGGATGCGCCTAACTGCAAATAGCATATTTCGTCCTCCTGTTAACACATAAAGGGCTTCTGGAATCTCAGTGAAATCGCTTTCTTGTATGGAAAGAAGGTGTATTTGTTTAAAGTGTGATTATCTTTTATAAGCAATTAACTTACAAATCATTGCAGACACAAATAAACGTTTGCAACCTTTGCAGTTGCAATTCTTTCACCTTAATTTTTCTTGACATATAATAATTGGAATTTTACATTCGCCTTGTCTACCTTAATTGTGTCCTTTTGAACTGAGTAGCAATTAATAAAGCTTTCATGCCTAGTGACTGCAGACTGAGTTAATTAACGATAGAGTGTACAAGGTATAAGCTTCTTTCTTAAGAAATGCCTAGGTTTCAATGAAATGACTTCATTGACAGTCGTTACAGGAACTGCATAAAGAGAGACCCCTATCTCTCCTATCTTCACTCCCTTACCTGCCATGTCAACCACAGATAGTTCTTACTCAGTTGTGCCACTTTCCTCACATTTGACTCAACTTTCATTCTACTGATCACAGCACTCTACCTTAAATCTTTTTGTTTTTCTGGAGGAATCCATGGTGCTTATAATAACAATTGTTACAGATGGCTTTAAAAATGAAATTGTCACTTGAAAAAGAGAATCCACCATGACTTTAAATTTAGCCATTTAATCGCGTTTGCAACCACGTCATTACATAGGCCTCTAGTCCATCTATCGAGCAATTTATTGATTGGCATTGTAGAGAAACTGTATAGTTTGTTTTCTTAATAGCGAAAACGAAGATATTTACATGTAAGAGGGAAGTAAATATTAGCCAATGTTCTGCCAATGCATAAACTCAAAAGGGTTTCCATGACAATATGCTAGTCACATCAAAAGGCTGTAGAAAATGCCTTCTTTGCCAAAGATGCGAATTATTTTATTGTTTTATTGACATCCTCAAGCACTGCCTGTCGGCATTTCGGAGTCCTGAAACTGTCACTGATGCCTATGGTCTAGGAGATAACTTACCGTACACGCTTTTCACCAAATTTTGTTCATAACAATCTTAGAATCATCTTATTTGTAGTCTGAAAGAATCAACCTTCTCAAGGCTGTTTGAATAGATGACACAAGGTAGGCAAAGTTAACAGGAGTTTACAGCAATTTTAGTAAGGCTTTGGGAGTTGCAAAATAATTGTGTATCGAGGAGATGCTAAAGGAGAAAGGTTTTCCTCATTCATTTGCCCTTTGGTTGAAAAAGCTTTCACTAACCCAAATCTCAAGTACATCGAATCCAGCCTTAGACCTAGAAATTCACTACTCTGAACGTATTAAAGAAATTTTTCCTGTAGACAGCTTATCCAAACTTAATTCTGTTGTTCACAATACTAGTTACACTACCAATTGGTTCTTTAAGGTGTGAGCGAACATCCTTAAAGCTCAGGCTAGTAAAAAATGTTACGATGTACATGGGACAAAGTAGCCTAGATCCTTGATGCTGTTGAACGCTGAAAAATTGATTCCAAAAGCTGACCATGGAAAGATAAAAGGCGTTTCTGCAAGCACGCTTGCCTTGTAAAAATTGATAACGTAAAGTGTTAGTTGCGATAACTAGAAATATTGTAAAATTACTTTTATGAACTTTCATTTGAGTTTATTAAGACAGGCCGTTGATGTGTACTTTTTGTTCTTAGATAAAGGCTTACGTATTGTTAAAGCATTAATTCAGTTTAATTTAACGTTTTATGCCCCATTAGTACACACCTTCAGTAGCACAATCTGTTTCCAAGTAGCTTTATACTCAAACGTGAGTTCGAACGTTTTTGTCGTAAATTTTTGCTCCTTGGTCCCCTTTCAAATAGGAGGCCCGCGACGCCTCTGGTCTAGCTCTTAACTTATCTAAAAAACCTCGTGAGCTAACCCAAATGACCATCTTTGAGCGCCTGAAACAAACAATCCCCTTCGACAAGACGTGCTTCATCCCTTAGCAACTTTAACCGTCACTTTTTGCCTGTTTCTGTATCGACATATTACACAGCTTATCAGGTTGGATAGTGCTGTGCCGAATTAAAAGATTAAGAGCATCTCTTACATCTATAAAATGCACAACCCGCTCTGTTGTCTAAACGTCCAGATGTCCTGCGTAGTTGCTGACAACGGTCGAACGAATTAAGCAATAAAAAAGAACGGACAGTTCAAACTTCTTTGTCCTATTTTTGAGAAATATATGCTTATTAATGCCAAATTGAGACTATAAAACTTTCCTGACTAAATAGCCTTAATGTGATTTCTATGCTATCTTTGTAAGGGTCCGTAGCTTATATGCATAATTAACTATTTAATAACTCTAAAAGATCTAAATCTAGTTACTGTAATGTCCACATAAAGAAATATAAACAAGTCGATCTTAGTTTATATATTACATACCAAATAATGTTATAAAATCATCATTACCTTAAATGGAAATACAAGACTGCACCAAATAAAACCGCGAGTATGGATTGAAATCCTACACATGAAAATGTGTACAAAAAGGTTATCAAAGGGAAACGACACATACTACCTCCACAATCTATGCAGACATGACTCCTTCGGAAATCCAGAACACCCCCAAACTGGAATGCAAGGTCAAATCAGCAACACAAATCATGAAAGCAGGAAAATCATTTGGAATGAATAACGTTCCATCTAAATTCCTGGGCTCTGATGGCAAGGAAAGTGCCAATTTTGAAATAGGCCTCCTTGAAATCTTGGAAGGTAGAGAAAAGGCCAACACTATAAACAGTGATTCCATAATCAATGAACCGTGTCTTCTATGACAGGTTAGAGGCAAAGACTGAGGAATTATTGTCAGAAACAAACTGGGCTTCAGTCCAGTACCTCTTAGTACCATGAGGTTCGCATGTTAAGGCATGAATAGACTGACCACCTCATTTGGAGTAGTTTGATGCTAGGACAAGAATATTTTAAAACGTAGCTGAGAAAAAACGTCTTCGTCCCTTGTTTTACGTGTGTCGAGGAAGACTGCAATTTTTCAACGACCGTCTAATATTGGAGAATTTTGCTTGCGACATGTACGGATATAAGCAACCAAGCAAGATAAATGGTTTGTGGTACAATATGCATTGTTTACAAGAGTACTACCATGTACTGACACACTTCATCAGCATATACTTGGGGGACTTACGAGGGAAAAATTCAGAAATTCACTGGCATGAGATACAATTAGCGTAAAATTATCCAGGCTGGCTGTTTATGGAATCAAACGAACAACTTGAGATTAAATGGAAGACTGTAAAGCCTACCCTGAAGAATGTTTAAGCACTAATTTTAGCCACTATAAAAGAAACTCTGAAGCGACTTACTTCAGTTACGGCAAAATTGGACTTTGCAGTCCATACATTTGTAAAATTGAATGCATCAACATGGATGTGGACGATAGACAACCGAGTTAGATGTCACTGACATAGACGGTGTTCGTGAATGATGGTACACTATGAGAGAAATAGATAGTCTTCGTTCTGAGGATACCATGATGCTCCACGTGAAGCACTTCCAAGTCACTTCTCGCACATTTTAACGTTCACAGTTAATGTCTCGCTAAAGCTCTGTATATGATATTTTAATTTAACAACATACGAAAATGCAGGAACCTCAATTTCAGTAGAGTTGAAAAAGGACATTCACTCAGATTTTTATTATATTTGCCTGAATATTTTTATTACTGAAGATAACCCATTTATCATATAACAGTGATAGGTTTCTGTCGTTTACATATTAGCCGACGTTTGCTCGATGTGACCCCCGTCGTTGCTAAGCAACTACCTATTTTGCAGCAAAGAGTTGAAATGTTCTCTGTCGTCTTAATTAATGGGTTTAAACATCTTAAAAAACCGTATTCACATATATTTCATGATTAATTATACTTTATAAGATATAGTTTACTAAAGCCTTATAGTGTTACAACCCCACTGAATTGGACGTCTGTTTTCGCTAACAAACCTAACAAACTTTGCTTTTTATCATCAGTTTTCGTAGAGAATAAGACATATTTGAATTTTTATGTTTGGTCTTATTATGCTATACTGACTAACTGTTTAATTCAGGTAGTAATTCAGATAATAAAGAGGAAAAGGAATGCGGACTCGAGTCGATACGTTTCGCTGCTTAAACAGACTGGATTAAAGCTACACCTTCAAGTCCAGAATGGACAAAGTCTCCCGCCTATGCTTATTACCTGATCTCTTCTTGTCATAAATGAATACGTATTTAAAAATTTGACAGGTATATGGTTAGCAAATAAACGTGTTTTGTAGTAGAACACAAAATTATATTTTTGTTTTTATCGATTTGGTAATTGGAAATTTTATTTACCCTGTTGGATTCTTAAATAAATAGAAAATAGGTTATATCCCACTTTGGAACATATCAATAAGAATATTAAAATATAGTTACGGAAAAAGAAACTTTGGCCTTTGTTTAATCATTGCAGAGCTACAGGTAACAATATTGTGATAAAGTTGATTTAACCAGCTGACGCTCGAATAAGCGTATGTGGATATTCACAAACCAAGGGTCAAAAGAAATTCCAGTTGTTGTTTGCGTCGAGCATCTGTGGTTTAAAGACAATTTATAGAAAACATTGACACAGGAAATTACAAGTTTGCTTTGACCGGATCTACGGGATGTTGAAAACGTTGGAATATTAAAAGGCTTCACAATGTTTATCACAGAAGTATAAGTTATAACTCTTAACGAGCTCGTGGAAGATGCAGAGATAAAGGCAAAGAAACACATTCATCAAAAGTAAAGAGTTTGTCACAAATAGTCACCTCCATAAACACGTGAAAACACAAGTTGCAGGTCAATTAAAACCACTGTTGTCATCGAAAGCAATCAAGTGCTGTTGAAGGCAAGGAAACCAGGTATGTAACTTAGGACTCCCTAATGTAAATCGATCTTGAATTATTGGAGATTTGTAAACAATCTAAGTTTTCAAAAACACTTAAAACCTTACAGAATGGGATAAGATCGGACAAGATTAGGCTAAGATCACTAAAGATCTAATGTTCCCTTTGTAACAAATTCTTGATCGACTGTAACTTGCCCCTGTATCAGGATAAGAGAAGCTCTAGTTAACTTCAGTTATCAGCGTGGTGTGCTGCTGGTGAAGAAGATTTGAACTGTCATTTTGCAATGACTTTGGCATATCCATAAGAACTGGTGGCTCAAAGATCAACTTTGTTTATTAGAAACAGGCTGCAATAGGTATAAAACAATTCTAAAGAATAATGCAAGGAAATTTATATACCTAACCAGTATGAGAAGTGAGTTGTAGATTATCGCCCATTAAGTTGTTTGCACTTACCTATGAGCTAGGTAACAATTTCTACCTATTTACCGTTGAGCTTTACTTGGTTTTCCCGACAAGTGCAATTCACTTTCGATGCACTAAAATGAAAATGCAAAGCTATCTTGACAGTAAGCAACGTCGAATGCAAAATTAATGCCAAAATAGACTGCAAGGGGTTTAGTTGATTGCAATATAAGTTGAATGATAATGCTATCTTTATTAATTGTCTCCAAACAGATCATTGAAATGTTCTAAGGATGCTTAACGCTGTTCCTTGGGTAAAATTTGGAATAATCTAGCGCTTTCAGAGTTCCATAAAGCATAAGGATTTTCTTTAATGATTAATGTGCTGTTTACCCTTGGTAAATAGTAATAGTGTGTGGCAAGTACTTTGTTTAGACAAAGTGTACTTGCTTACCGTAAATTACGAGAGGTAATGTCGATATATTATAAATAGTTATGAAAGATTTCCTTTCGTAATTCATTGATAGAGCAAGTGATACGGAGCCTTGTCGTCGCGCCCTTCATTCCGTCCTTACCAAACTATCGTACCATATATTCCAGTATTTCTATGACTTGAAAACGTAACTAGACACATTGGCAAAAAGTTAGAATAAAACGTTTCGAGTAACGATCATTAATGTTAGTGATGTACTGACAACATTTATGGTTAACAGCTGCCTTACAAAACGGAGCGATATGAGTCTTATTTTTTGAAAGCAGATTAAATTTCATACTCTACAGAGGAAAACTCGTGATTGAATATGAAAAGGTCTAAGCAATGTGCTTCAGTCTGATACAAACACCAGAGCAAAAGTCCCATCTTTACTTGTAAAGGTGTGTTTTTAAGTAAGTATAAATCTTGATGCTACAATATCTATTATAGCATTCAAAGTTGACAAAGATAGTTTGATATTGCACCGTTGTATAAACACGCCTTTACACTAATGACTTTCAACTTGTATTAATTTAAAATTTAGTATTGAAGATGTCCTGTTTTCTTAATCTTAAGGAAGAGAATTTTTCTGGTGGATGTGATTTGATAGTCGACGAGTAGACAGCACCCATGGACTCCGGATGAAGTTTTCCGGTATCTATGATGCGTGCTCATTGTTAAACGGAAAATCTCTTATGATGAGCTGGGCGAGGTACTCATGACTAAACACTAATAGTGTGAGGCTACTAGGCTAACGGTTTATATGTTAAGTAAACGTGTATGAAACAGTCTCTTTTTGTCCGAAAATTTATCAATTGGTACGTCGAAACTTAAAAGTTACTCCTTAGGTTCCATTGTCAAGTAGAATTGGTGCGTAAGAAATTCTTCTTTCATACGCAATATTGCGAAGATAGATTTTAATTTTTTATTGAAGGTTATGAGAAAGGTTGTCAAATAGTTTCTGCATTTGCTTTTGTCTCTTTTTGTCCGAAAATTTATCAATTGGTACGTCGAAACTTAAAAGTTACTCCTTAGGTTCCATTGTCAAGTAGAATTGGTGCGTAAGAAATTCTTCTTTCATACGCAATATTGCGAAGATAGATTTTAATTTTTTATTGAAGGTTATGAGAAAGGTTGTCAAATAGTTTCTGTATTTGCTTTTGTGGACAGGTAATTCATAGAGAATATGGCTGTGGAGTGCAATTCATCATGTATATTGGATGTGAATAATTGCAATATGGATTGTTACCTAAAAGGGTTGGAACTCGATCAGAATTTAACCATTACATTGTCAGTTCTTTTGGGCATTATCACGGTTATAGCAATTCTGGCAAATCTTTTTCTCTTGGTTCTAATTGCATCAACAAAAGCATTGCACACTTTGCCAAATGTGCTAATAACCAACCTAGCAATCGGAGACCTATTTAATGCTCTTGTGCTGCTGCCGTTGGATCTGGACGAATTTGTACGTGGTTATTTTGCCCATAGCAAGCCGGTCTGCATGCTAGTCAATTTTGCATTTTATCTCTCGTTGCCAGCTTCATCCGTTAATTTGACTATGTTGACAGCAGAGAGATTTTTCATTATCAGTTTTCCTTTCCTGCATGGGCGCATTTTTACGCAAGGGAAGGTTACTATTATGCTTACTCTATCATGGGTTTATTTATTTACACTGGGGATTCTAGCAATTGGCCCTCTCCCAGGTCATGAATTGGTGGTAACCGATAAAGTATGTGTAGCAATTACTACGGACGCCTTTTTTTACTTTTGGATGATAACTAATCTTGTTGTCCCTATACTAATCATCATATTTCTCAACATTTTGCTATTTTTTACGGCTAATAAACACTCTAAAGAAATAAGAAGGAGACATATATCTGTTTCCACCACGAGCAGTCAGCAATCAATAGTATCGAATGTCAAAGCGGCTAAAACATTGGCTTTGCTGGTTGGTGTCTTCAGTTTTTGCTGGATACCGTACATCAGTTTGGTTTTGCTGAATTCATTCTGCGGTAAAGTTTGCCATATAAAATATAGAGGAATATTGAAAACTTTAATTGTTATCAATTATTCAAATATCGCATGGAATCCAGTGTTGTACGGAATTCTCAACAGAGCTATACGCCAGGCAGCTTTAAATTTCATCACTAGGATGTTCTGGTGCAAGGAATCAAGACGAAGCAACAGAATATCAAATTTAAGCATGACCATGAGTATGACATCAAATGTTTACACCAATTCTTCTAATCGTGAGTAAACAATACGAAATTTAACATCCGAGAACTGATTTCACTGACAAAGCAAAATAGCGAAAAGAAATGACCAACAAGTTCTTCTTGATGCTAATAAGCACAATGCATTTACTACTATGTAATGAAATTGAAAGCAACAGAAATTAATTGGATTGTCTTGTTGCGTTTTCCTTTTGACATGTAGGTTTGCATTTGTTACTTCCTTTACATTATTTGGAGAACTCTTTAATTCATCATCTCTGCAATTTTGATTATTGCATCTCTACATGCATCCCTATGCAAGCATGCGTCTGGACAACAATTTGTACACCCTTTTTATACAAGGGATATGCGTATAAGAAACAGGAGTCGTAAATTCCTTAAAAACATAGAAACATTTAAGAAACATTTGCAAGCTAAGGACAATCGAGAAGAAAATGAAACAAAACGGAACAAAGTATTAGCATGATTAAAAGCAAACAAAACCAAAAACGATTGATGTTTATAAATCTTAAATATCGAAAACGTCTCCATTTTTCAAGTCTCCACGTCTCCATGTTGCAGTTCGGGCAATACTTTAGAGTGCATTAGATGATCCCCGGAGCCATCTTTTGTAACCAATCTTTTTAAGAAATTGGTGTCAGAATTTGTCGCATTTGGTGTCAAAAGACTTTAGTATGTTTTGCTTGCTTAGTGTATAACTCAAATGAGTCTTACACATGTTGTTAAATTTTTATCGATTGTTTCCAAATTTGCTGAAAATCAAACCAAGTGTGGTTCTGCTGTTGAACAGGATTGAAGAATAAATTGGGTATATCTCTTGCTGCTGAAAATCCTGTATCATTTGGTATGTAACAGAAATAAATACTACACACCTATTAGTTAACCTTGCATTGTTAATAGCGATGCCATCGTCCGTTGTTTTTGTTGTGTTCTTTGAAAAAAGGTTAATGTTTGAGCTACAGAAATATGTAAGCAGTTGTAAACAAAGTTCTGTAATCAAAACTTGTACAAGTAAAATCACTTACAAACATCTACCTTTGTTTTTATGAATTTTTTGCCCCTGTACCTTGATAAGTACATATTGACTGATTTAGTACCACACTGCCCACGAAGAGTTTGTCATCAAACCTTGAATAACACTTGAACTAACAAAGATTTCTAAAGTTTTGCTTAACACCCTTGTGATAAACGTTCGGCGGAACAAATTGGAATGTATTTTGTTGAAAACTCATAGAAAGCCTTTCAATTGTGTGTACATGACAGAGTTAGTGGATTCTATCTACCTGTATAAATCGACAGCTGTTATAAGTTAGGGCTGTAAAAGGAATGTAAGTTTTAGTTGCGGAGAGTCAAAAATCAAATAGATCATGGCAAAGTAATAAAATTGTTAGCATTCGATTGAAGGACAAAACTTCCAGTAGGGTACGTAAAGTACACATCTGAGCGAAAAACTGACTCAGTTTTAGCTAAAGCTTAAGACTACTGATCTTCTCTGCCTCTGAAGAAATGATCTGCCCAAAATGAATAATCTGAGATTAATCAGGGAAAATCGATATCTCAAGCGTATAGGCTTGTATTTCTTCAAACGCTGCTCTGAAATAAGCGACAGGTAGCATAAAACACACGTTGGTTGCCTTTAGGTCAAGCTTTTTAAGCGTGTAAGGATTACAACGAATACAACCTGTGTTAAAGTAAAGACATCGTAGTTACAAACTATGGAAGCAAACATCGCGAAAAACAGCGTGAGTGATCGAATTATTCTTATTCAATTTCAGGAGGTGAAAACGATTGTAAGACATTTTACAACCTAACCTATCCAACCATTTACCATCGAATATTTCTTTGGTACCCTTTAGATTTGCTGCTGTTTTATATGATTTGGCCTATATACAGTGTTTAAAATTGCTTTTCTGACACGACGCATATTAATACTAATAGTACTGCAATAACTATTTATTTATGAATAGAAAAACTGGAAAACATATTGTTCCCAACAGACATCTAGTCTGAGTCATTAAAGAGTTCCATCTTTGGGCGTTTGATGCATTTAATTGACACTAAAAGGCTATTAGATCCTCTGTAGAACTAGTGCACAAAAGGAAACTTTACTGTGAAGAAATAGACGTTTTAAAATAGCATCAGTTGAATTAATTAAGCTTGCGTGCTATGAGTGGATGAAGGTGACCTTTAATGTTCTGCAATTTCCTCACAGACAAGGTTGTCCACCCATTCCCTAATTTAAAACCCAATATTAATTGTGACATGGCACTGCTGGATACTTGTGGCCACATTGTATGGAAAAAGTAAAATCAAATAATGCTTTTATAAAGCCTCACTGCACCAGTAAAATTTAATAACACATATGGATCATTAACTAACAGCTTTACAGTGTACAAGCATCGTTGTAAAATGTTATAAAAATTTTATTAGCTTTCTTTGCTGTGTAAAGTCACGTTCTCATGCTAAAACTCAGAAGAAATTTATGATCATTGGATGCTTTGCACTAAAAACTACAAGTCCTTATTATTCAAAGAAAAAAAGAACTGGCATAGCTTGGATATTGTAAGGTGAGTAGCTCGTATCTACAAAAGGTTTGATGTTACAATGTTTTAGGTTAACAGTGCAATCTTTCGTATTTTCCGGCAATAATATTATTCTGTTGCCAAGAGAACTTAAAGAACCATGGGATCCGATATCCGTACAATTAGCATGAGGACAAGACACAAAATTATTCTATTTGAACAACTTTTTTGTGGTACAAAACTTGAAAATGGCCTTGAAAATTTGCGACACTGCGCTAAAAACATACTTAAAAGCTCTTTTTGTCTGACACTTTTCAGAGTATGAATCGTCAGAAAGGAAAACCAGTACTCTGCAGGACTCTTCCGATAATGTTTTGTTTCTTCATTTTCTCTTTCTTTGTTTCCTTTCTTGTTTATGATTGGCTAGTTTTGC
>JANTCA010012370.1:0-26716 GCA_024741275.1 Chironex yamaguchii | reverse complement strand
CCGTAGGTATTCCCTACTCCCTACTTTGGCTTCAAACTCCCTACAGTAGGGATTTTCCCCTACGAGTGGCAACCTTGGTTCGTTATAAAAATTACAGATTTTTTGAGGAACATCTGTAAATTGAAACCGTTGTATCGGGTATGGAGCTGCGCGATCCTTTGGCTGAAATAACGAATGAATCAACCAGGACATTTGTTGTCAATGCCGGCCCCATCACGCCAATCATAGAATATCCAAGATCAGTCATTGGAATACGCAAATTCAAGTTTCAGTCCCATTGGTTTATGAATTTTCCTGGCTCGAATATTCTGATACAAAGGATGCAGCATTTTGTTTTTACTGCAGATGTTTTGGAACACTTGGTAAGATGAATTTTTTAAATTTGTTTCTTATTGAAGAACATTATCAGTCTTATCATAGCCATTTGGTTGTGCAGTTTTAATGGAGAGCGCTTATAGATATTTTAGCTGAATTTTCTTACGTTAAATCCTTGGCATTTCAAAGTTAAAGATTCTCTGGAATCTAATATGCAGTTCTATTTTACAGTTGGTAGTTCAGAGCACACATTTACAAAGGAAGGATTTAAACAATGGAAGAATGCCATAGGAGTCAATGGGAAACTTTCAAAGCATTCAAGCTCAAGGATGCATCTCCTCTCAATGGAACGCATGCAGAGTTTTAAGAGCAGGAATGATCCAATTGATGTTCAACTGGATTGTGCAGCTCAGGCCTCCACTTCTAGAAAAGAAAAAGAGAGGGAAGAAAATCAAGGCATCGTTTGCGTGATATTTTATGTCATCCGACATTTAGCAAAGCAGAACAATGCTTTCAGAGATCCCAACGAATCTAAACGTGCTGAAAATCGTGGTAACTTTCTCGAAGAGCTTAACTTTCTGGCAAAGTACCATAAACCTCTTCAACAATGGATAAAGCAGCATCCCCAGAATGTGTCCTTCTTTTCTCCGATTACCCAAAACGAAATGATAAGCGTTTTGAGTTGAGTAGCTACAGAGAGAATCAAAAGTGAAGTTTTGAAGCACTTTTTGATTGAGTGGCACTGCTAGATCGTCATTTCACCTAATGTATTGGAGTCTGTCTGCATTCAAACAAGAAAACCAGTACCCTGTAGGCAGAAAGAGTTCATTTTTTTACTTGGACTCTTCCAATAATGTTTTTTTTCTTCATTTTCTCTTTCTTTAATTCGTTTCTTGTCTGGGATTGGCTAGTTTTGCTACATGTTTCGTATAAATAGGTTGCCATATACATATAATTTCCTTTCTGACGATTCATACTCTGAAGAGTGTCAGACGAAAAAAGCCTTTAAGTATGTTTTTAGCGCAATGTCGGAAATTTTCAAGGCGATTTTAAAAGTTTTGTACCACAAAAGGATTGTGTAACTAATTTTCTATAAGTCACTGAGAATACCTTTTTCTAACCTGTTGTGAGTCGTCTCAATGCATCCTTGGTAGGGTCAGCGCTTCCTGAGTTTCAGTGTAGATTTAGATTGAGTCTGGATACTGCTGATGTGGTGTTTTGCTTACGACAACTTTATTAGGAGAAAAGTAAGACAGAATCGAAAGGAGCCTTTGGGATCTTTAATGATGTAACAAAGTATATGATACTGTGTTTCGCAGTGGCAGATTAATGGGAGCTGACTGGGCTGAAGCCAGGGAACAACAAAAAAATTAGGAAAAATGTATCGTCTGTGATCGTTGATGAAATTAAGTTGACAAATTACGTTCCGATATGTGTAGACTCCACACCAGATATTGTGAATGTAAGCCAGCTGACAGTGATTATCTGCTATGTTCTACAGTAAAGCTCAGTTGAACGATTCCTAAAATTCATACAAATGTTTTCCCAAACTGTATCAAAACTTGCCAACATTATTTTTTATCTCATACAACAAAATGCCATAAACATTTAAGTCTGTACGGACAATGATACCACAATGCAACAAATATGAGTGATAAATAAAATAGTACCAAGGCTATCCTTCGCGAGAAATTTTTCCTGCTGCAGTCCGACTTTTAAATCTTTGCAATTATTTATGCCTGACTTACTGCATCAATCCATCGTTGGCAGGTACATCGAAAACACTTGAATGGCATACCTATAAACAAAGCTTTGTCTGACAAAATATAATCGACCCTCGCTCAAAGTACAACCATAGAACTAGATTTGCTGTTACTTCTTAATCACTTCAACTTTTCAAATACCTACATTGCACTGCGTACCTATCCAAACAGGATGGCATCAAACTGCAGCGGACAGCGATCATTTTCAGAGTTAAAAAGAACATGAAGTTAGGGGGCATGGGACCAAAGGAAACCCAGTCTGCTCTCTCTCTCTCATCAGTGTTGAAACTAAAATTGTAGGCGCACTGAACTCCAATGACTTCATCTCTTTGCAATCCAAAAAAGGTATAAATGCATACATTGTTATGATAATGCAAATAAAATCATCTTTAATTGAAGCTCAATTAAATTTGTTGTTTGTTTACTTGGAATGGCAATTATTTTGATTGGAGGCCTCCCACTAGTTAAATTAAAGCTAGGGATCCCTGGCCAGCTTAATCTACCTCTGATGATTCGTGATGCCGTATTGATAGCTCTTCATAAACTAGGAATTCCTACTAAAATACTTGATTTCATGGTCTCCTTTAATCGTAGAATGAAGACTCCGATCAAGCCCAGAGAAGAATTTTCTGATGCTGTTTGATGTGTCAAAAAGGACAAACAAGGATGTGTTCTGAATTCTCTTCAATTTTGCGGTCATTTTTACGGTCATCGTTACGTATACGTTACGGGATATAGGTAATGGAGCTCTTCTTGAGTTTTGAACAACTGGGGGACAGTAAAACCAACATAGATTTAAAATTAAGACAAAAATGTCGTTCAAATGGCTCGCTATCTTCTTTTTGCTGACGATTGTTCTCTTGTATACCATAACAAGGCAGACACATGCAATTTATCCTAGCTGCAATTCAGCATGCGTGTTAAGTAGTTGGGCTTAGTTCAAACGTTGAAAAACTGACCTTCCTAGTTATCCAATTCTTACACAGTATTGACGCATTTCATTGACCAGTTTTGTAGATGGTAAGTAGTTACAGATAATAAATACTTTTGCCAGTCTTGGTTCTGTCGCAAAAAGTGCCTTAAATATGGACTTAAGTGTCGTAACAAGTCCCTTAAGAGATAAAAATGCTAATGCAACAATTGGAAAGATGTATGGGACTCGAAAGATGTTTCATTAAATGTCAATGTTAATGTGTGAACAGATGATGCACTAAAAACTCTTCTGTGTGATGATGAGACGAGGACTATGCCGCATGTATATTTCACACCTTTCATATGAGATGCTTACGCCAACTTCATGGCGTTATTTGATATGAGATGATCGAAAGTAGTGATGTTTTTAATCATTACAAGATATGTGGCATTAGGATAATGATGACAAAAACAAACGTACGTTGGGCTGGTCACTTTGCGAGGACAAAAGAATCACACTCGCCTAAGCAAGTTCTTTTTGGACAATTGGCAGACATAAAACATCGAATTAGTCACTTCGACCGTCAATCACGAAAGTTAACATGCTTTAGTAAGACCGAAGACTTTGGAAGAGTAAGGCAAGAGCACCAGAATGAACTGTATTCAAATATAAGTTTGGCAATGCAGACGCTGCTGAATTCAATTTAGTCTGCCGCTGTGGCGCGTTGTACGCGACAGAACTGGCCTTGTTATATCTTGCAAATGCTGACATTATGCCATCTTACGATGGCAGGGACACGTTTTCTGTCTGTAGAATAAAAGAGGTTTAAAGATGTCATGGAAAAGCATGACGTACACTTTCATGGAACCCCTCACCTGCGATTTGCAATGCTTTAGCTGAATTGATAAGGAGCCAACGCCAATGGAAGTCTCAACACTTAAACATCCAACACTCAAACTGATCGTACCATTCCGACACAGAACCTGTAATAAAGGAATTATATGGGTACTTAGCCTTACAATTGAAAACTTGACCGCGGAGTGAGAGAAGAATTCATTAATTCAATTTTATTTGTGTTTCAACCTTTTCCTTCATCATGCCATGTACTTCCATGTTCTATAATTCTAACAACTATAAATGTGCCCCTTTTTTGGTCAGAAATTGCTAATGTGCCTGGTTAAGGTTACTAAATTCAGTTTTAAAAATGCCTACCAAAGTTTAAGATTGCTAGACGGTAGCAAAATTGCAAAGATCAATGTTATGCAGGCGCAAGTAACGCTGCAGGAGCAACGTCTAGTATGGCAACTGAAATATAAGCTGAGTAGGCTAAAACCATCTTCATACGATCAATCCTTGCAATTTATCGTCAGTGACACGAGAAAAGAAGGATGTACTTAGCACAAATGAGAGATATGAGAAATTTCCAATTTGTAGAAATATTTACCGAAACAAATGCTTACCTTAACCAGTAAAAAACAGATTACCACTGAAACGCCAGGTGTGCAAACATTATGCCTTAATTGACTATTTCAAAGTTCTACATGAACAACAAGATTGCAGCCTAAAATTATATTGGACCGAAAATAATAAGATAATGATTTACATTGGTGTGTAACATCAGATGGAATGGTTCCATGTATGGCCTGAACTTAGAAAATACCTTACTGAATCATAGAAAACCTATTCTTAAACGCTACAACATTTATTTATGTCTGCTTGGGAATATCAAGCGGTGCCGCCCTGCGGTTACATCTAACGCCAGAACTATAACTGCTATGTTCATTCCTTGCAACGTGCTCTCGATGTATGATAAATGAATTTAAAATTTAAATTATTAATTGAGCACAACTTTAGAATTTTTCAATTTTTCTACTATTCATCAAAACTCAACATGTCGAAATTTAAATCACGTATTTGATTAACAAACTTTGTCTTTCATTTTTTCATTTTTTAACCTTTAACAACCTCTATAAACGTGTTATTGTTTATGTATTTCATTTCTTAACCAGACTGCACATTGAAGACAGAAAACATCTTCTGACGTGATATGTCTGCATAAATATTTAACGTTAATAAAAGTCTAGAGAGAAAGAAACAAAGAAAGAAAGAAAGAAAGAAGGAAAGAGAAAAAGAAAGAAGCAAGGAAAGAAAGAGACAAGCAAAGAACGAAAGAGACAAGCAGAGAAAGAGAAAAAGAAAGAAAGAACGAGAGAGAAAGAAAGAAAGAAACATAGCAATATCCTATTTTATATGCACATCTTTTATGTATGTCTGCTTGAGAATAGGAAAGTGTTGGTGAATGAAAGATGGATGGTTGCAACAAGTATATTTCTGAAACAAAGCAATATCCTATTTTATATACACATCTTTATGTATGTCTGTTTGAGAATAGGAAAGTGTTGGTGAATGAAAGAGGGATGGTTACTGCAAATATATTTCTGAAGCATGGCAATATCCTATTTTATATGCACATCTTTTTTGTATGTCTGGTTGAGAATAGCAAAGTGTTGCTGAATGAAAGAGGGATGGTTCCAACAAGTATATTTCTGAAACATAACAATGTTCTATTTCATATGCACATCTTGTATGTATGTCTGCTTGAGAATAGGAAAGTGTTGGTGAATGAAAGAGGGATGGTTCCAACAAGTAAATTTCTGAAGCAAAGCAATATCCTATTTTATATGCGCATCTTTTTGTATGTCTGCTTGAGAATAGCAAAGTGTTGGTGAATGAAAGAGGGATGGTTGCAACAAGTATATTTCTGAAACATAGCAATATCCTATTTTACATGCACATCTTTTTGTATGTCTGCTTGAGAATTGCAAAGTGTTGGTGAATGAAAGAGGGATGGTTGCAACAAGTATATTTACAAAACATAGGAATGTCTTATTTTATATGCACATCTTTTATGTATGTCTGCTTGATTATAGCAAAGTGTTGGTGAATGAAAGAGGGATGATTCAAACAAGTATATTTCTGAAACATACCAATGTCCTACTTTATATGCATATCTTTTTTGTATGTCTGGTTGAGAATAGCAAAGTGTTGCTGAATGAAAGAGGGATGGTTCCAACAAGTATATTTCTGAAACATAACAATGTTCTATTTCATATGCACATCTTGTATGTATGTCTGCTTGAGAATAGGAAAGTGTTGGTGAATGAAAGAGGGATGGTTCCAACAAGTAAATTTCTGAAGCAAAGCAATATCCTATTTTATATGCGCATCTTTTTGTATGTCTGCTTGAGAATAGCAAAGTGTTGGTGAATGAAAGAGGGATGGTTGCAACAAGTATATTTCTGAAACATACCAATGTCCTATTTTATATGCATATCTTTTTTGTATGTCTGCTTGAGAATAACAAAGTGTTGGTGAATGAAAGAGGGATGGTTGTAACAAGTACATTTCTGAAACATAGCAATATCCTATTTTATATGCACATCATCTTTGTATGTCTGCTTGAGAATAGGAAAGTGTTGGTGAATGAAAGAGGAATAGCTACAACAAATAAGGCCATGAGTGGCACACGGCTGGAGCAGGTAGCAACATCCAAATACTTGGGTTCTATGGTAACAGCAGAAGGAAATCGTAGCGACGAGATAAGGCACAGATTAAATCAGCTGCGGCTGCCTTTGAAAGATTGGGCACCATCTCAAGAAGCAAGGTCATAAAAGTAGAGACAAAAGTAGCCCTGTTTAAGAGTCTGGTAACACTCAGCTCTTTTGTCTGCCTGCGAGTCCTTGACCTTTGATGCAGAAATGAAGCGGAAGATCTGTAGAGGCCTTTGCAATGAAAAGGTATAAAAGAATTCTTCATGTTTCATACAGGGAACACGGAACGAATGTTATTGTGCAAAACTCGATTGATGAGGAGGCAGGGAAGCAAGAGACTATTATGCAGCAAGTCAGAGGAAAGAAGCGGAAGTGGTTTTTTGATCACACGAGGCATAAATGTATGTCTGCAAGGAATTTTAGAGAGAAGGAGGAGACGAGGAAGGCCAAGGAAGCGACGGATTGACGACATCACAGAATGAGCGGGCCTGAGTGTGGCTGATGCAACAAGAGAGAGGCTGAAGACAGAAATGGGGCTGGAGAAGGGGAAGTCTGCAAGCAGTGTGCCCAAATGGTCAAATCATTCAAGGGATAAGTGATGAGTGAGAATACCAACATGTCACAAATTTAACAACAACGGCTTTAGCAAAAATTCGCCCTAATGATACCTTTTCTGTTTTCGGAAGATTCAAAGCCAAAATTGTAGAAGTCCACTATGGACGGGAAAGGGAGTTTGAGTGGCCCACCATTCTTGTACAAGCCAACTGTGGCAAACATTTTGGGTAAACCCAGCCACATCCGTATTTTGAAATTGATGTTCTGCTGAATGATGTTTACTCTAGAGATAGCAACTTCATACAATGACAAGGGCCACAGCGGTTTCATGATCAACACAAATTGAAGGCAGATTTTGAAGACGCCAGGCACCAGTGTAATCCCGATCATATAAAGCCCCTCCCTGGCCACCGCCTAAATCCTCTTGCCTCCACTTCGGTCATTCAGAGTATCATGGTACAACCCTCCCAAACTCTTCACTAGTTCCTCTTTCACTGTTGGCATCAACTCCCCAGCAAATGCGAACTTGATCTCCTTCTGCTGCCCCTTCACAAATGTCAGGCTCCTAGACTTCTGGGCCTTAAACGTCAGACCATCCCAAAGAATCAGTTCAGCTAGTCTTTGCAGGATCTTGTTCATACAGACTCTCTTCCTTGTAACCACAGTGACAGCATACATGACGGCTTCCTTGGGAGACCGGATCTGTTTGCTTACTTCCTCACAGTCAGCGCCTCTCAACAAAAGCCCTATGGAGAGAATAAACCAAATTGGTGAAATTGTACAGTCTGCAGCAATTCCTATTTCTGACCTCTGTCATCCAGTAGTGAAGGGATCTGGAGTAAATCGCATGACAAACCTGTTGTAATAGCTCATCATCAACATTTTAACCTATTCTGCCATCCAACAATGATCCATTGAAAATTCAGGTAATTTGTGTGGGACTGATCCAATAGCATTGGCTAAATCAAGCCGTAATACAAAAAGGTCCTTCCTCTCATGTATCGCAACCTGGATCTCATCCCACATCATTGCTGCATGTTCAATGCATCCTGGAGAACCAGGGATACATGCTTTCTGGACTGTCTCATCAATGTATGCATTGGAAGTCAGGTAGGTCAATACCCGTTTCGCAGGTACTCCAAAAAAGGTCTTCCCATCTGTATTCAAGAGGGATATTGGTCTGAACTGCTAGAGGTTTGTGGAATTTGGTTCTTTCGGAAGGTATATTCCTTCCGTTCTTGCCCATCTCTGACTGACGTGTTTCTCCTTCCAGGATTTCTTGAGCCTAAGAAATAACCAGACTAACAATTTCGGGCACCGTTTGTACACTTTGTAAGGGACTCCATCTTGATCAGGCGAACTCTTCGCTCTAGTATTATTGACAAAATTCTTGACTTCCTCAAGTGTTTAGTCATCAAGTTTAAACTTTTCCCCTGGGTGAGTTGTTCCTGGGATGCAGGGATTTGTCAGGGGTATGGGTCACTGTAGGTGGTACGCAAAGACTCCCGCAGCTCCTCTTTGGTGCAATTAAACTTCCCAATCCTTCTCTCTTCGAGCAACCCTTTGGAAAACTTGTAAGGATTTTTAACAAAATTTGCTTTGCATTTCTTCTTCTCCCTCTTTCTTTCTCGTTTCCTCCCTGATCTTTCTCATAACCTCTTCTCGTTGATCCCTCAGGTCCTGCCTATCAGCACTCCTAACTCTCTTCCAATTCCTGCGAAGCCTCCGTTTCTCCCTTCTCAGGAATCGTAACTTGCAGTTGTCATGTGAGGGACCTCCCTTACTTCCACTGCCCTTTCCCAAAGAGACTCTCTCCTGTGGCAAAGATTGTATAGGCAAGTTGGATTAGCTCCTCGTCGATTGTTCTACTTTCTCTCGAAGAGTTCTTCATATTTCTATCACGCTCTCCTCAAACTCAGCATATGCTTTCCGCTCATTGGCTTTGGGCAGTTGATCTTGTCACGTTTATCTTCAATTGTTCTAGAAGCTTCACTAGTATAACCACTGTGGTTTGACTCCGAGGTTTGACTAGTACGACTAGTAGTCAGACAAGGATCTCTTCTGCTATGTTATGAACGATCGATCTGGTAAAAACTTTCCTCTTTGTTGTTGAGCTTGATAATAGAAGTGAAGGCATGCTCTGTTTTTCGACTTGTTATAATTAGTGTCAAAGTCGTAGAGTGCAAATCTGAGTAGCCCAACTTGTCTTTCCGAGCGTCAATTGTCTTTCCAATAGTCAGTAGTCTTTCCTACCTTGTCAGCAGTCTCTCTTAGCTTGTCAATTGTCCTTCCAATTTGTCAGCATGTCTGTCCACGTGGTCTAGGCTCCAAGAAGAAATAAACTCACTAGATATTTATATGAGCTGGAAGAATTAGTCGCTCTGTTTCCAGTACCACCACCAATCATGTGGATTCATCAGGCGGCTACTCCCACAGCAAGCTGCAGCAAAGATGCTCTCTAATGATGCCTTTTCTGGTTTCGGAAAATTCAAAGCAAGTAGCAAAGAGAATGGGCATGAGAGATCTTGTTTTGCCAGCTAAAAGAACAGCGTCCAGCAACTTGTTCTTGAGGACAAACGGCACTTAAAAGTTACGTTCATTTGAGATTTCTGGAGTTATGATATGAACCAAAACAATTTAGAATCAAAACCTGCTTTTCTGGCCACCCTCTTTAAAGTCGTAATAACAACTAGTGACATGCTTTTTGTCGTAAAATTTCTTTTTGAGTTATCACCACTTTAAATAGTTCTTTTCTCAGAAATTGAACTTTGGTCAAGTTGCTTCCTATTGCATCTACAACAAATGCCGTCAGTAAATATTCCTGTTTAGCTCTGAGGAGAGTAAAGCACCTGCTCTCTCTCATATTCACCAGGCCAAACGTTTTCTTTTGTCCACGTCTGAGAACCAACTTTAGCGGGGATTTCATCCAACTCAATGGCATATCGAACTTTAAATATTGCAAAGTTATCTCCAAAATGCACTACTTTGTATGATATAACTGATTCTTGCAAAAAGGGATTTGATCACGTAGTCCTCCTCAGCTTTTCGGAGGCTGGTCTCATCTCTTGTTATAAATGAATTCTGATGGGAAAGCAAAGCTCTACTAAATACGTCTAGTATATTTAGGAGCAATGGTATTCAGAAACAGTTTTGCTTTACAATTTTCGCTGCAACACAGACTTATTAATATGTACATGTTTTTTATTTCCATTCCAGTGTGCTGTTTTGCAAAAGATACAAATGTTCTAAGTGTCCTTTTTCTGTTTTCTCCTCTACAATCTGTTAAACCTTCCTGAAGAGCTAAGTTCCTCATCAAGTTATGAACTCTGTAATTAGAATTCTAGTATGCTTGCAACTCAAAAGAAGGCAGTGATCATTACACTGGGTTACAAAAGAAAATATTTTTGTAAGTTTTCTATGATTTTTCAATTATATTAGGACCACTTTGCATCGCTCAATCCTAAAATGGCATCCATTTTTCCCAATCAGGTCAGATTTTAATGCCAATTTGATTTTGAAACATCTTCTGGCTTAATTGATTGCATTTTTGTGATATTATCAGTTGATTTTCATTAATCTCTCTCAACCAAGTCTTCAGGAGAAAAAAATCAGTTCCTAACAGAATCAATTCATCACATGTTACAAGCTTTAATTTCTGTAAATCGAATAATAGACATTGACGAAGGTAAGTAGGAAAGGTACGTTGTAAAATTCTGGGCATGAACGTCCGTTTCTTCAAACCTCTCGAATACCCAGCAGCAAGGATGTCTTTCTTCAGAGTCTAACAGTAATCAGCTATTCTGACTACATTCCAGCATCTCTGATATCTGGTCTCCATATCTTTTATGTCCTGACGAAATTTCTCTATAAGCTTATCACTCATCGATCCCAGGTACTCAGGAAAACAGATTCACATTTGAGAGTAAGTGATGCATTTTCATTGTATGTTGCATCCAAGAGTTCTGAAATCGCATAGGTGACAAGTGTTGCATAGCTTCGGGCCTTGTTGTTGCCAAGAAAGCTTTACATGACCAGAGCAAAAGCCTTCCATGTTTGATCTGGATGCAGAATCTCTGATTAGCTAATGGATTTGAGGACCATCAAAGATACCAGATTTCAACTTCTTGATGGTTAATCTTGGATAAAGATAACACAAGTAATTAAAGCAGCCACCATCCTTGTCGAGAGCTATCGTGAACCGTTTAATCAAGCCAAGCATGATGTGCAGCAGTAGAAAGAGTATCTTGCCTCCGTCTACCAGAGAATGTGTTATGATGTTCCTTGGTCTGCAAGGCTCCAAGTTCTCCTGCACCAGCCAGTCTTTCTTTGTGTAATGCTGAGCAGTGTCCCTACTATCCCGAAAATAGGTACTTGGTGAAGCTGGAAAAAAATCACAATCTTCAGGTCGACAGAAACAGGCCACTCATGCAGATTATAAATTTTCTCTTGCACATACTTTACAACTTCATGGTTCTCCTTCTCTAGGTGAGCAAGGAGTACAGTGTTTACAAAGACAAACGACTGCTTGTCATCATGGAGCAGAGTACATTTCAGCAATTACTTGCTGCTGTCAATGAACAGTCTCCAATCTTTGGGTTCATACTGTGCCACTCGAAAGTTGTGTAGAAGCTGAGCACTATCTGCAGAGTACACTAAGTTCTTAAAGAACAATGAAGGAACTCTTTATGTCTGATGTGGTGAAAGGTGATACAAGCATAGCCAGGAAGAAGGTTGTTTTAATCAATACCCAATTAGTTCGATAGAGGACGTGTGAAGCTGAGATCACGAACTAAATCCTTTAGCTGCCTTTGGGAAAATCGTTGTGGAGCATCATCATCAAGAACCACTTCAGAATTCGTTTATTGCAAGAAATATTAAAGAATTTTGTATAATATGACATGAACATACCCGTAAATGTAAAAATCTCAAAAACAATATCTGAAGCTTAGTTCAGAAAGTTGACCTGATTGAGAAAAAGCAATGTGATTTTTGGCTTCAAAACGCCAAAATTATTCTAAATCACGTAAACAAATTTAAACAAAAAAATTGCTGTTCAAAGTTCATATTTCGCTGTTTGCTTGTGAAGGGCTCCTATTGTGAAACTGAGTCACTGTTCTGTAGCGTTGTTTTGGGATGACATTGCAGCCAATAATATTCAAAGTACCGTGTAAAAAATACTGCAAAGCGCATAAGAGCACAGGCAATTGAGATAGAAATGTCAAGTAGGACAAGATGCATGTTTGGATGCAGCACATTTGTTGATTACTAGAGCATAACTTGATTTGAAAATGCCTGGTTGAAAATTGAGACAATCTACAACAGACAGAAGATGAAAAATGTTGGAAACGTTAATTATTGCATAAAGCAAGTGGTGTAGCCAAAGGGTAACGGGGTATCTAGTCCCCTCTTTTTTCTTAAAGATGGCTTTTAAGCTTGGTCCAAACTCAACGGGGAAATTTAAGGTCGTAAGGGAAACAATGTTCTTGAATAGAACTTAGTCCATTTTCATGTAAGAATCTAAGATTGTTACATGAACTTTCTTTGAAACTTGAAACGGAACAGCTCAATGTGTTATCGTAAAGATAAATTGCTCATTTGACAAAGGAGTCCACAGAGTTATTACAACTAAATAGATTTTTTTGAAAGAATGGAGAGAAAGGAGAACGTTTCCTAACAGAAAAAAGCATTTCCTGGGAGACAAAGGCCGTAAAACTAAAATACACTTTTGTCTCCCCACCCCACCCCTACTTTATGCAGGCTGGCATCGCCGCTGCAACAAGCTGTTCAAGGAGAGACGAATGAAGGAGGGAAGAATGAGAGATACTCTATGGACCATGCAGGCCAAGAAGTGACTCTTAGCCACTGAATTAGAAAACTCCACTTGACGGAGTAACAAGAATCTTATCACCGATTGCTAGTATCCTGGTCATGTATCCTGGAGTATCCTAGCGAACAAGCCTGAGAAGATTTGCAAAGTTGATGGTCAATACGATAAACGGTTTGTAAAAACGTGACCAGATCCGTGAAAAGTAATCTGTGGCTCACGCATAGGTGCAGATTAAAGCATGGTTTATGTGATGGAGAAAAGACCTTTGAGAAGTTTGCATTGCATTGCGTAACTTACTTGGGCCAAATCCCCTTGGTTTCTTTTGTTCTTATCTCACGATAAAATGATACTGAGGTCCATGGTCATCTCGAGTTTCTTATTTTTTGCGATATAATGTTAGTTATTTTGATACAAGTTTTCTTCATGTGGTCACATTCAAAATTACAACTTGATTTTCTGCCAAGGAATAGTAACTGACTATACCGATTGGTCAATTACATGTCTTACGTGATTAAATTACAGTATCTAAACAAAAAGAAATCTGAGTACTTTTCGTGACAAACAAGTCAGAAACGCTGTAGTGGAGTTGTCGTCGACTTTCAGTGCAATAAGAGGACAATGGCCTATCGACGGAAAGGACTGTTTTTTTGGCTTCGTTTAGTCTTCGCAGGTTTAGGAGTAGTAAGCGGTCTCGTTGGTTCTTTTTGTTTTGGTCTTGTTTATAAGAACGTACACTGTGCAGTATGGAGTTTTTTATCTGCAGTTTGGGCAGCCATGGTTCTCTTTCTGCATGTGTCAGTGTATAGAGACATATCTATGAGTATCCAAATTCGGTTTTTCATGAAGACATTATTCCTGGGTTTGTTAGGAGCATCCGCGGGCATTATAGCGTTTGGCTTTTACTTAACGGCAGGAATCCAAGTTCGTGAATCTGGTAAGCAACTCCTTTTCTATATAACAGTCTTCCTCGATTAATGTATTAGAAGAGTTTGTTTTAAAACGTGTTCTTCGTGCAGTCTATAATGCTAAAGCAAGACATCAAAACGCTATCAAGGAACAACAATATTTCCTACGGTACGTAAGAGTAGTTTTCACTTATGAAACGTATCGCTATCGAGAGTGTCTCGCTCTTTACACTGCGGGGAACTGTCTTACGAGCCACCATCATCAAACGGTCTCTCTTCAAGCGAAGCGAGCCGTGTTTACCATAAAATAACTGAAGCGCATGCATTTCTCTCCAGTTCTCCTACCACACATTCCCTCCGCTAATTTAAACATAATTCTGTAACCTAAGAACCCTGATTTGTCTGCCTTATGATGTATAGACATCTTCTCTTATACAACTAACATTATACCGGGGAATGGGAGTTAGAGGTTTCAACAAAAATGAATGTGGGTTTGAGATATGGCAAGTGGACAGGTGATATTTGCACATTAGGTACAGCGAGAGCTATCTTGGTCAAGGGTTGTAGCTATCATTGCCAAGTTGCATTTTGTAACACTATAGCCGAATGCTTGGCTACACAACTCTATGACTGACATGACACTAAAGAGGGAGACCATCTTTTGATAACTAAAACTGTGCTACGTGCAGCAAACAGACTGACTCGGATGCTTCACGTCACAAAAGTTAAGGTTATTTTCCATATCATAATCATTCAGATAGTGGCATTCTTTTGCTGACTGCATTGATATTGTGCCTCTCGTACAACCTTAATATACTTCCTCCACCCTTCCGTCTTTCTACCTTGGTCTATACTCAACGTGTGTTTGCATGCCATCAAATATTTAGTCTGACAGTTTCTCAGTTTTAACTGTAAAAATGACATTGTTGTACTCTGAGATGCATCAGCAGACCTTTAGCAAATTTAGCTGACAATGGTCTTGCCTCTTTAAGCAAACGAGTCTTATCTATTGAGAAAGAACAAAATTGAAAAGCCAATTGTTTCAACGTAAGACTAAATATAATCATGATATGTAGCAATGGCACACTTCACGAGATAGTTTGTAAATTAAGATAAGTTAATGCTTGGCAATAATAAGAACAAATATCGTATCGGTTGTACAGTTTGCTACACAAATTACCTTATTAGACTCTCGAAAATGATGAAAAAACTATATGGTATGAAGGGATCTACGTAACATAAATTATAATGAAAGTAGTTGCTACCTTTCCATTAAAACACCAGTCATTGAAGAGAATAAAAAAGACATAATAACAGTGTTACTACACAATAACTAAGAAGAGATATAGACAGCTATTAATGTTGATTAATATCAATACAAGATAATATTAAACTTTAAAGACTGGTGTATTTTTTGAGTCATATCTGTATTTGTAGATGCTTTTATATTTTTCAGGAGTAAAGGTTGATGGACACTTTATTGTTACTACTTGGACAATGTTACTTTTCAAGTGGGGATTGACACTTGCTGTATACTCTTCCAGCTACAAAAAGGGTATGCTCCGAGAGCTAGCAAATGATTGTGGAGGAATAGCAAAAGACGGAATTATTAACTCGACATGAAACAAATGCTCGAGGTATATGTGTATAGATTAGCTCTGCTAACTCGCAACATCACTTGGAAACCTTGGAATGACTTTGTTGCATAAAATGGAAGTGTGGTAGCTTACCTTTCCTGCTGTTCTTGATATTATATTTTCAAAACAGATAACAACGTACCTAACAAATAGCACTGATCCTTGATTAAAATTTGTCAAAACAATTATTTTAAAGATAAATCCGGTACAAGAGCAAATTGACTTTGTAACTAGACATATTATTTCCAAGTTATTTCCGTAGAACATTGCAATGCAACTTTTATATTTTATTAATTCCCTTAAAAGAGGTAAATAATGTAATGGCCTCGATGCTTGATTGCTTCAGTTGAGCTAAATAAAATCTTAATAGAAGGAGGCTTGTTTCGTTTAATCTTGGTAAACATCTTTGTCATCAACATTGTCCCACGAAAATGCAGATAGACCTCCTAGTGCTTGGCAAGCTATATTATTATCGAGCATGGTAGCGAGTTATATATCGAAATGTGTAAAATTTTGGAAGAGAAATGTTGTACATTTGATCTGACGTGTCGACGTTGTCAAGTTACCAATCGCTCCCGATGTCATAGAAGCAAGGGAGGTAACTGCCTCTTTCAAAGACGAACGAACTCTTTGAGCATTTTGCCGATTCATTCCTGGTAAATCCTTACATTTTGGTATCTTCGTCGCTTTACAGTAATCATCATGTCATGAATTATCCACATAAGGTTAGCAATACCTCATAAGCAAAGTGGATTGAACGCATAACTGGAAAGCAAAAGGCTTCCTGGTTCAATCCCTACTAGTTACAGTGCAATGACTTTTAAGGCAATGATTAGTGAAATGTGATATTTTAGAAAAATTCTAGGACTGCAAGAATTCCCCTTGTCATCACTAGAGCAAATTTGAAAGCCCTGACTCCTCTTTTGCTTAAAGTCACATCTCTGTTTGCACAGAGGTCGTGTACCAGCTTCCTCCAGACACGCCAGTCCCTGATCTTCTTGCCCAACTCAGACAATGAAAGGTCGCTCTATTTTTTGATGTCTTCCAACTAAACTCTTCTGTGTCTGCCTCTACTCCTTCCTCCTTCCACTTTGCCCCAAAACACTTCTCTCCGTATACCATAGTGCCTCATCATATGCCTAACGTAACCTAATTGTGTTCTTGATTATACTGAGCGATTTTCGTTCGTCCTTAACCATCTCAAGCACCTACTCGTCTGTGATCTTTTTCGTCCATCCAATCCTTAGCATTTTTCCGTATCACATACAAATCAAGGCAGTTCAGCCTCCTGCACACCTCTGTAGACCATACATAGCAGTTGAGTATTTTTTGTCTTGTTTCTAGATCAATGTTCTTGTTTGTGACTTGGACCACTAGAAGATATATTAATTTGTAACGTATCAGGTTCGTGGTCATAATAATAGCATTGCGTAAGATAAGCAAAAAATTCCATTTGTTTAAAGTTTAGAGTCTCATGCAATGCAGAACACATCTGGTCCTTCCCCATCTTTTTGAGCTTGTAATTTGATACCCATGATGTGCCTCTCGTATGGAGGTTCGACCGGAGTATTAATTTTTCAAAGGTCTCCTCCTGTAACCAAGGAAAACCACCAAACATTCCGCTATGACCTAGCTCGTCCATCTAACTCCATAGCTTTTGCTTCGTGCACACAAAGAAACACCTGCACACGATAGTTTTTACTCTCTCCATTGTATGACCCATTTTGCTTTAGCCCAAAAGTCGATTAAATGAGCAAAGAATTTCAAATCTGGCTTCGTACAAAATGAAGTCATAATTTCAAGATTTAAGAGGCACTTCTTAGAAAGTTTGCAAAATTTTAGATCAGATACGTTGGTAAGTCTTATTAAAACAGGAAAGTCTTCTTATTCTTAAGGATCATCCCACACTAAACTCTTCCATACCCCTTTACTTATTTTAATGTCATTTGATTTTATGTAGTTTTTCATGTTTAGGGGTTTTGTTTTGCTTGTACATGGTATGTTTACTATTCCATTGTCCTTACATGTTTGTCTTAGTATTTAATAGAAGCCTGATATTCCCAATAAAATACTTTTGTTAATTTGTGATGCTCTAATTAACTTTCTCCAATACTGAAGATACTGAATTTTTTTCATTTGCTGAAGATCAGACAAGGTCGTCTCGAAACACCCTGGCAAAATCGTCGTGATCATCATTTTCAGGTTTTTGATAAGACTGCGTTTTCCACCTGATTTTTCAATTAACAAAAATGACCTTGTACTTTGCTTTCAAGTTGTCTAGCTAAGCAAAGTTGTAACAAAAGCATCGTTAAACACAAGAAGTGTCTACGAAGACTCTACATCATATCAAATCTAGAACATCTAATCTACTTCGCTGGCCATGGTGCATTTCACCCACTAAGGCCGACGATCTCCTGCGTGGAGTTAGCTTTCCTTTCGGCGTAGCGGCGTGGATTTGGCCTAAATTATACGCCTTGGCTTACTAGTGAAATCAGATGTAGAAATCATGGTGTACGACTTTTATTGGTCTTTGCTGTTTTTTCCAATTTGGCGTCATGCTTTGTGAATAGTTACTCTTATCCTGAACGTTGGCGTACACCTCAGGGGATACTGGCTACCTCCGTCGACGACGAACGTACTCTGGTCCTTCGCCTTAGCAAGTTCTGCCAAGCTTCTTTCTTTTATCCAGAAAATGCTCTTCATAAAACAATTAGTGTAAGTACCTAAGTCATCAATTTTTTACTAAAGTCCGATAATTTCCAGAGCAGCATGTTCATACTTATCGAAATAAAAAATTTTTGGTTCGTTTTGATAATTTTGGCATAAATGTGTTAGATGCATGTTTCTCACCTCTTAAATTTACTGAAAATCATTAAGTTACGGGCAATTACTACACACTACTACACGAGCTTCTCCCTTACAAAATTCTGTTGTCATAGTGTACATTGTGACCTTCTATTCCACCAAGATTTCAAATTCATCTGGTAGACCATTATAAACTCCCACCAGCTTTCAACCATCATCCGCCATTACCTTTATCCGAAACTCACTTTGACAAACACCGATGAAGGGTACAAATCATACGTCATGAAGACTGGATGCCGCAAAACAAGAGAAAATTCAATATTATTTTGCATTTCGTTTTGCCCAAAACTCTATTGAACGTTCCTAGAAGCATTTCAATTTCAAAATTCAAAAACCAAGTGTAAAGTAGGGACTATAAACCACCCAGACTGTTGGTAAGCAAAGTGTTAATCGGACAATAAATGGAATGTTCACTCTCACTTGCTCTAGCATTGCTCAACCAAAATGCGACGTCGTAACTAGACGAATTCATTCGCGCGAAGAGAACTTTTCGTGTCGAAACTTCAGCTATTTTTGTTCTGGTCTCTGGCGCATAAATTTGTTTATGAACACTCTTAGAGAATGGCTGCTGTAAATCCCAGGTAGCTACTGCTACTAAAACCTCGATTATTGAGTATAATTTTGCTGCCGGAAAACGCGAAAGACTGGCAAAAGTATAGAGAAAGATTTAATTAATTCGTCAAGTGGAAGACGGGCTTTAGTAACCGTTTGAAGTTTGCAATGTGATGCAACATCAGTGTTTAGAATTTACGACGAAGTCAACAAACTCAATAATCTCCAGAATTTACTTTAAACGTTACCGCTTCCGCAAACATTTGCCTTTTAAGTCCTAGTTTGAACTTTAGATTGTCGACTAACTAGCCTTGTTTACTAACCGATAACATCGGACTTAACCCAAGCTAACTTTCTTAGTGCCTTGCTATTTGCAATACAGAATAGTACTTTACCTTGCAGGAGTTGGCAGATACCCCAGGAGATTATCATTGTACATCCAGAGGAAAACCGTTGGCTTTGAAATGCATGCACGACGTGCAAAAGGAGAGCATGGGAAATTGGTGTAACTGATCCCTTAAAAATAACGCATGGTTTCTCGTCGGAATTTATCAAACTTCCAATTTATACTTTGACCAAATTTTTTCATATGTCAAAAGACTGACATTTTAGTGAAACACGACGAATTGTGGTAAAATGGGATTCCTGTACGAAATTGTTGATTAACTGCTTGCTCAGACTAAGGTATTTTTTCCTAACAAGTTACTAACCGTTGCTAAATCCTTGTTCATTAGCCTTTACACATTTAACTTTTTGCGCTGTACTCCAAATGGGCTTGTAAACGAGTAACATTTTCGTATATTCTGGGAGTTGTTTAATTTTAGACACTGGTTCGGAAGGTCAATTTTCCGCCACCATATATTATACCTAGTCGATCAGATTATGCAGACATTGCATGGACCGCTACCAAATCACAAGATACCGTATGCTGACAAAAATTTGCAAAACGTTTAAATGGAAGCTAAGCATTCGTTCTGGGAAATTGCTCGACTACTCAATGCTACATACCACGAATTGTTCGTACTATTGATTTCTACTGCCAACAGGCTTGCTCCTGACAACAAATGCAAACAGCCAACATTCAACAGGACCATTGCCTACGTTAATATATATTAAATCAATTAATGAAGAATTTAAGAATGAAACGGATACGATAACTACTTGTTGATTCCTTTCAAGTTTCACTTCAGTTGACAGATGATGAAGGTCAAGCTCAGCTGGAATTGTGGGGGATTTTGGATTTTAAAGTACTGTACCTACAGCAGAATTCCTAATGACCCCACGGAAATTAGTACACACTCTACTCCTGAAAGTGGGCTGGAAATAGACCTAGTTATATTTTACATTTTCTATAGTAAGAGATCACATTAAGTGCGAAAAGTTTTTGTGGTTTCTGTGAAAACTTCACCGAAATTAAAGCCAAAGAAATTTTTCACCACTACAAATTTTCGCTTCCAAAATTTTTCGCGCACTCTTTAAAAACGTTTTCCCTTCTAATGACTCTTCGCAATTCTTACTGTCTTGAAACCACTGCATGTAAAATGGATCATTAGTTTGTACGACCATTTGCGAGCCAAAGAGTTAAGACCGCATTAATGCTGCTCTGAACGCCATTTTCGAAACATCAGATCCACGTAACGATTTAATTTCGAAAAAAAATTTGCATACATACAAATATAAATAATTTTCTTTTCGTTTCTTTATTTCATCCTGGAAATAAACAGACCCTTAATAATTCACAGTGTCCCCTTTTCAATGTGTTCTGATTTATATTAACCAGAGAGCAGTGCATACACGGGTGAACAGGTCACTATTTACAATTTGAAGTCTGAGAACGTGAAGTCCGAGGACGTTGCATAGCTGTCCTTGTTCATCAGTGTAACGTGATTGTAAATGGTCATCTCCTATTCCAAAAAAATAAGTTTGCTCATATCACTAGTGAAGCGAATGAAATACCAGTTTTGTCCAATCCGCATTATATTGCGACTTTTTCTACAATTGCCGCAAACGGTATAATGTGAATGAAGAATGTAATTATGTAGCAATGAATTACGCTATCAAGCATATGGAGCAATGTCAACAAGAGGAATGAATGTGAAGTATGTAGGTGAAATACAACAGCTACTCAACACCTTTAAAAGGTAGTCAGCGTTTCGGGGGTTTAAGAGCAGTACGCTTTTCGACTACAGCCCCTTCAGGGAAACTATAGAAGTGGAAGAGGAGGAAAATGTTGTACTTTACTTGTTATGTATAAACCAACAGGAAATGATTAAAGGTGGAGATTTGAGTAATGAACTAGTAACAGTGATTTCACATGGCTTTCAATATGAAAAGGTTGCCACGATTTGACGTGGAGTGTAAGGGGAAAATGAGTAAAAATTACGGTGCGGTGTTGAGAAGAAATTCCAAAATGTGCTCGAGGTGACTCGCGCTCTGTTGAGGTTGGTAGTCTATGCTTCTTCTCGAGACTTTGTGTGTCAGTCAAGTCACACAACACTGCTGTTGACAGTAAACAATTCCATAGAACTGGAGCACGAGAGAAAGATGTGCAATAACCATGCGAAAAAGGCAACTTTGCAATATGTATTTTGGATGACTTGCGCTTTCCAAGGTTGGTTTGACAAAACGAAACAGATATTACAATCTTAAAAGCAACACCTGTTTTTTGTTGAAATAGACACCCATCGTATCACCGAAGTTCCTTTCTCGAGGCTACATATTTATTTCAAGATTGTTGAGATTCGCAATTTTCCTATCATTCTGGGTAGAGCACTTCAGAATTGATCTCATTACTTCACTTGTGAGCTTCTTTTCAAAATTGATTGTTAACAGGGTCCCAGAAAGGTGTACGCATCGCCGATGGGGCAGATTGGTTAGCTGCAATGTAGTGACAGATGGTTAAATTTATTTAAATACATTTTACATAATCTCTTGTTTCGCCTTGAAAATTTGCGACATTGCGCTAAAAACATACTTAAAAGCTTTGTCGCCTGACACTCTTCAAAGTACGAAACTTCAGAAAGGAAACTATATGTATATGGCAACATATCTATACGAAACATGTAGCAAAACTACCCAATCATAGACAAGAATGGAAACAAAGAAAGAGAAGATGAGGAAACAAGAACATTATTGCCAAGCCAAGGATGTCTTATTGGAGCGTACTGGAGCGATTTTCAAGGCGATAGAAAATTAGTTACCAGGAAAATATATATTGGTTATAACTGGTTAAGTTTTTCAAAAAAGCTGTTCATCCCAGCTCTGTTTTAAAGATGGCAAAGGTGTCATCAACATAGCGAAAATAAAGAAACAACTTTTGGTTGTCTTCTTTTAGAATACGCTCCTTGTGAAAAGCGGCAAAAATATTTGCGAACGTTGGACCGAAGGTGCTATTCATTGCCACACTGTTCTTTTGTCGATACATTGTTAAAGCTTAATTCAACGCCTCTCAAAACATGCGATTCTGCCACAGGCCAACATTTACCAGAAAATTTAGAATGCGCCAAAATGCATAAGAACGAGAATTTTCAGTTAATTGGTACAGCTAGATCGTCCTTTCATGTAAGTGTATTGGATTGAGTCTACATTAAAATAAGAAAACCAGTACTCTGTAGGCAGAAAGAGTTCATTTTTTTCACTTGTTTCGTGTCTTCATTTCCTCTTTCTTGTTTACGATTGACTAGTTTTGCTACATGTTTCGTACAAATAGGTTGCCATATACGTATATTTTCCTTTCTGACGTTTGATACTCTCAAGAGTAAGAAAAATGCTTTAAATATGTTTTTAGCGCAATGTTGCAAATTTTCAAGGCGATTTTCAAGTTTTGTACCACAAAAAGATTGTTCAAATCTCATTTCTTTCACACTGTTCTTTTATTGGATTCTCCCCTCTCTCGGAATCTGCCCCTATGCTATTTCTTTCAATCATGGCATGAAGCATAAAGATATTTTAGGTCATTGTTTTCAGAGCTTTGTTCATACGAGAGACAGATCAAAGGAACATTACCTACGTCATGATACATCATTGAGAGGGCAGTAAGCTAAAACTCTCCAAAAGCATAATATTTTCTTACTTATCACCCAAAATTTCAATCAACAGCATTTAAAAGCAGCCCTACAATGTGTAAAAACGTATTTAAGTTTCACTTGTTTTGAAAGTTATTGGGGGGTGGCTGCCCCCTCGCCGCTCATATGTCAGCCACAGATGACAGCCACAACTTTAAGTTTTAATGCCGCAATCGGCTTTGTTTACCCCTACAACTTGTTGCTATGCGTGGTTGTTAAGGGGAACCGAAAAGATCTATACTACAAACAAATGATGACAAACACGAAACAAATATTAGCATCACCAACTTGACTTCATCCAACGTTGCACAGCAAATAAAAGAATCAATGACTGCACTCAAAGTTGGCGAGTGTCAAAAATTAACTTCCTCTCTTCTGTTTAATGCAGTCTACCTACCAACTGCAACAGAACTGGACAGCAATAAAGCATGTGCGCAGCAGCAAAACACAAGGTAAACTATCAAGAAATTTTAAGACCACAATCATCCAGTACACCTTTCCAAACACTGCGACCGATCCCAAGATATACATCTTTGAAATTTACGTCGCCTACCAGGGCTTCTCAAGTACAAAATTGACATAGCCAAACTATCTAATTTAATTGCTTGGCGAATAATGCAATCTTAAAATGTTATCAGTTGCTAATACCCAAGTGTATATGAAATGGTCTCTTGTTTAGGAAATTGAAACTTGAAACTTAAAAGGTTACCTTGCAATAAATGTTTTACGCTACACTAAATTAAAGATCACTGTGTACACCTTATCATGGTGCCAGGCTTCATTCATGAAGATATATTAAGTACAACAAAACCCTGCAAAATCTGTAAGTAAATGCCTCTTGCGTCACTTAGAAACAATTTGGGAAACAGGGGATAGATATTCTGCTAAGTTACTTTCTGCCTTTCAATGAAAAATGGTGCAAATTATTCCCCTAATAATGCTTACTTCTTTTCATTAAATTGTGGCAACATTTTGTGGTTACAAATCATTCACTCCTTCTTTGCACATGGACGTTTTAAAGTTCTAAATTATTTGAAAATCTTCAGCCGACATCACATTTATTAAGTAAATTTAATTGCCAAGGAAGACAAGCTCATTCCATCTATCTATGACATACATAAATCGGAAGAGGGAGGAATGAGTGTTTAGAAATAACATACAAAGGGGCAGGCAGACTAGTAAGGAATAGACATTACTTATCTGGTTACATGAAAACCATCCTGACAACAATAAAGTTGGAATCTAACACCCATAACCCTGATGTTCTGATGGTTGAACATAAAGGTGATGCATGTCAACTGACTTGCCTTTCCTACATAACTGTGGACCTTCCTTGCAGAATTTGACACCCAACCTGAAACCACATTGTAAGGCATTTTTAAATGTTGCAGGGCCAAATGACAAATTGTCCTCCATACACAAGGCAACAAAATCCACACAAATAGAGGGGTGTTGTTTGCATCAAGATTGATAGCATCCAAGGCTATGTTAACTGAGGCAGACTTCTAGACCAAACCGATTATTTACACTTCCGGAAAAGCTTTCCACTGCTAAATAAGCAGTAAATGTCCTCTTTCTCATTTGTCTCTTAAGTTCCTTTCTTGCTTCAAGACAGTTTGACCAGTCGACGGTAAGCAACGATAGACGTAAAAAGAATAGATTACTACACTGAATGTTCTCCACATTACTTCTTCATGTTTTTCAACTGATTTGAAAGCCAGTCTAATCCTTCATAAAGACCATCACCATTAGTGGCGCATGTAGCTTGAATGTACCATCCCCTGTTCCTCAGCGAGTGAAGATGAAGTTTTTCTGTCACTTCTGCTGCAGTCATAGCATTTGGCAGATCCTACGATAAATATTGTAAGTTATTTAAACTAGCATTCTTTGGCAACCTTCGACTTATTCCTTTCTATACACACATACCCTTCACTATCTTTTAACAGGAGCATCAACAACAATGCCAGGGCAGCAAGCAAAATTTGTAACAATTCCTGTGCGACCACGAAGTATATCTATACAACTATATAATTCCACAGAATACAATCAAAATTAAAACTCTTTCTTGTCTAGTTGTGCAACAAAAATAACCTTACCTGTTTATTTGCAAACACAAGAACAACTGCCTCACGTAGTTCATCCTCACTGATCATCCGGTTTAATTCCTCCCTGGCTTCACTAATCCTTTCTCTATCATTAGAGTCAACGACAAATATCAACCCTGAAAAAAAGAAAACCCAAAATACAAAGATTGGCATTAAAAAATGTTATCTGATGTTTGTTGACTACTCAACACCAACCCACCCACCTGCCAAAATACATAAAACCCCACCCCGAAACAATTAGATACATTTCAAACTGAACGTATTCAGAGAGACCAAATCTCAGCGAAGCCAACCGGGTCAAGTAGGACTTCCAGTGTTCAGAATATTCAAGTAAGCTGTTCTAATAGGTATCATGGGTTTTCCCTCTATCTTTTATTTTTTCCTCACAATTTGTGGTTCTATGAAGAAATTACCCAGTTCAATCGTACATGTTGGGTTCTTTCTGTGAGTGTGGCTAATTGCATGCCTCCATGCCTCATGTTGATGTTTATCAAGATGAAAACCATAATTAAACACTTGTTTTGACTTCACAATAGAATTTCGGGCAAAATCTTTACTTAAAATCTTTTTATGTGAAGGTAGATCAAAAGAGGACCAATACCTTTGTTACTTAGCATCAGCTTGTTAATGTGTGTTTCCAGGCAAGGAAGCACTGATTAAAACAGAGCACTGGGTGTTGGACAATATGCAAAGGAGATTTGGCACAAGAGACGAGGAATGCACAAAGTACAGTACAATATTCTCATTTGATTGCATAGTTTGATCAATTCTTAGATACAACCAAAGAATCCTGCAAAATATAACTTCATTGCACATCTGCCAATTTATTATTGGTTATGGCCTACATTGCATAGCTTAAAACGACATGATTTAATACCATGCAGGCAGGAAGCCAACATTTCTTTACCGCTTAAATAATTGGCTACCCAATTTCTGTCACTACTACTTTGGGGTTCTTTTCCACTTTCTATCTACTTCATTTATGTAAAACGTAGTTTCTTAGTTCTGTAAAAGCTTCACGTGTTAGTACAACGTCCTCAAGAACTACTGAAAAACTTCTTTTCCAAAAACGTAACACAAAGACAAACACAGAGACATACTAGAACACAGTTCTACACAATGCCTTGGCCAAGATGTGCAAAAATGAAAAGTATTGTGTGCAGAACATTACCAAGAAACAAAAAATTGACTTGGACAAGGATGGTCTGTGCAATAGATTAAACGTATGTAATCACTTTTATTGTGGATGATAACATTGTCATCAGTTGCTATTACAATGAGCTTCATATTTATGTTAGAATCAATAGATAATACCATGGCTACCATTTTTGTCACAAATAGTCCGGTTATAGCTTCTAGTATAAATGTTTCTTAAAGGTGGTGCATACAGGGTATCAGAAAGATTTCATGGAGAGGACAACAAATGAATTGTTAGGGGGCCAACAATCCTATGACAGTACTTGCTAATGGGTTATTTTTCAAAATATTGTTCCAAAAAGTAGTAAATATTCCTGGAACATCACTATGTAATGCATTGTTATAAACTTAGGGGTTAGTGGGAGGTGCGTGATAGCACATGAGAACCTAGGCACATGTCCATGGCTTCATTTGTCAAGAGTGGGCATTACCACAATAGCTGCACAAAGTGGGAGCCGACCGGGTTC
>JANTCA010012359.1:9371-26721 GCA_024741275.1 Chironex yamaguchii | reverse complement strand
GTTGTCTATGCTGATCTTTCTGGGTATCTCAGCCCCTCAGTCATAACCGGGCACGAATTACGTCCCGACCTTCTTTTTACATTATCTATTAAATGACTATACGTCCTGGAACTGACTGCTGGCTTTGAAGCAAATATCCATGATAACTCTCTACGTAAACAGCAAAAGTATAATAACTTGATTAAAGAGCTGAAAAATCAGTATGACCGAGTCAAATTCATCAACCTTTCAATCAGTACTCTTGGAATATTTGGTAAAACGTCAAGAGATTTCATCAGTATGTTAAAGGATTTAGGATACGACAGTAATGTAAAGAACTACATCGTCAAAAAAATTATGAACATTGCAATAAGAACTACTTATTACGTATTTTGCATACGAAATAAAGAATGGACACACCCAGAACTAATGAAATTTTAGAAAAAGTAATTGTAATTCTAGAGAATATTGTGCTAGTTAAGCATTTTTTCCCCAGCGTTAAAGATTCAAGTAATCAATTCCAAGTTACCTGTAAAGTGAGACTTGAAATTGTATTTTAAGGTCATAAAGAAATGTATTGAGTTTACACTACAAAAGCTGCTGCTGCTGCTACTACTACTACTACAGCTACAACAACTACAGCAACTACAACAACTACTACTACTGAAATTTTAGAAAAAGTAATTGTAATTCTTGGAAATATTTTGTTGCTTAAGTTCGTCTTTCCCAAGGCAAAGATTCAAGTAGTCAATTCCATGTTACCTGTAAAGTGAGACTTGAAATTGTATTTTTACGTCATAAAGAAGTGTATTGAGTTTACGCTACAAAAGCTGCTACTACTACTACTGCTGCTGCTTCTACCTCTACTACTGCCACTACATCATTACAGTGGAAAACAGCCAACGAAATTTTGAGGCCCTCTTTTACCAGCCGCCCAACAGTTCTGGAGTATTTGAACTGAAATATTGAATGGATGAACCAGACTGTTTACACTTACTTTGAGGACGAATTTGGATATGTAGACAGGAGACGCGAGGCAGACTTGAGAAACAAATACAATGATTGCTCTGTTAAGGATTTAAAGACTTGAAAACAAAAGGTGTTGACATTTAAGAAGTTAAGTTTATTTCCTGGTTCTCAAGATCAAAATCAGATAAAGGATTAAATGAAAACAATGATAAAATTCGGGATCACAGCATTTTTTCTCAAAAGAAACTTCTGGGGATGCATCAAGAAAGTTCTAAACCAGGGATAATGCAGTTACAAACTCTTCACTTTCCACAATTTGCTTTCAGTCTCCATTTGCTACAAGGGATCAATTTTGTATGCTAAAATTAATGACACTACTGTAAGAAGCCCAAAACAATTTTCCTTTTTGCCATTGCCCTTTCCAATCAAAAGTTGCATGTGTTTAATTAAGCTAATTTCACGGAAAATTTGGGAGTCCAATTAATAACAGTTGTATTGGAGAATGGCACCAAAAATAATCAAATTTGGTAAAACTAATCAACATAAATAGATATAACTCTAAAACTGTAAATGGTATGTTGATGATACTTGGCGTCCACGTTAACGATGAAACAATATTTATTTGAAGCTAATTTTGGGGTACTTGTTGCCATGGAAACTAGCTAGTTGCTATGAAAACAATATATGGGATCACTTAAAAATTGCTATTAAACAGGCTTGTGTTTTTAACAAAGCCAAAAATATGACACAATTAAGAATAGAATCCTCCATGTCAACTATCAAATATTGAACGGTGCGTTTAGAAAAACTTTGCTTGTAAGTTAACCGCATATTTGCTGCCTTGACAACATAAAATTTTGCCTTTATGCAAATTAAGTATATAAAAGTTTGTTTCGTAAATTTCTTTGCATTGAAAATTTATCCACGGTCAACAAGAGTAAGACTCTTTTCAAGAATTGCTAATAATTGATATTGTAAATCTAATTGGTGTTGTGGGAGCAACTATCGTGGAGGAGGGCTAATGACTGATTTTTTTCTGGTAAAAGGCAATTTTTACAAAAAAAATTGAAAATAATTGCAGCAAGCGACATTCAGCTATCTCCTGACAAAATAGGAAAAGTCCAAAAAATTTCTTACAGATTTTTCATGGGGAGGGCCTTAAGCCCCTAGCTCCCTAGCCACGATGTTACTGTTTCATCTAAAATGTCATCTCCCTTTTTTACATGTGCCAGCAATGGAAATGTAAAAATTTCATCATCACCATCCTTGTCATAAATTAAGTCATGCATAGTTTTTGTTGGATTTCGCACATTCATCGAATCTATTCCTTGAACTGTCCCTGCATACCAGGCAGCAAAATCATCTTCAGATGGGAATCGAGCTCTCAAAGGAGATTTCAAAAGGCTCCTTGCGTCGTATGTCTCAGAATCTATGGTCTAGCCCCAGGGTCTGTCTAGCCCACATTTTCCTACAACTAGCTCTCAATTGACGGTAGCGACGACGCCTAAGTAGCAACATAAGCAAAGGAGCATCTTCTTCAAATTCTGCTTCCGAAGATGAGGAAGATGAATAACTTGCCATTTTGAAATTAACTTTTACGCGCTTTCTTTTTGTTTAGTTTGGGAGAGCGCATGTGTAGTATTGCTGAGATCGTGAGCAAAAATGCTCAGACCGCCGCACACAGTGAGCAAAATGGCACGAGTAACAAAAGTTGTCAAACTGTTTTGATATCTTGAGATTTGGTTCATGAGCCAAAATTCACAAAACACCGCCGCACACGTGAGTCAGATTGTCAATCAGGCCATTTAGCTCAGTCATTTGTCTCACGTGTGCGCCTAACATTAGATGTACAGTAATACAGTGTTTATTCAGGTGTGTTTGTATCAAAACGAGCAACAGAGTAAAAAACGTCCTCTGACTTGCTGCCGTTTTTGCGAATCTAAATCGCGTAGGCAAACACTGATATTGTCGTATTTGTTAGGATAATGTACTATTTCGTATTACGTTTTGAAATAGTCGTATTATTTCCGCAAGATCACAAGAGAAATTTGTTTAAGAGGGAGTCGATTGGACGTTCAAATGAATTATTGAAAGCGCATACGTATTACTCAGTAAAGAACCGTTCTACTCCGTTTTCAGATCTGTTCTTCAAACTGAGAGGATCTTAAGTTAGTAGTTTGAGTCAATGTTTATCTCATTATCTAAACTTAAGACTGTTCAAAAACGCGTTGTCACCGGTATGAGTAATAAAACGAAGCTTCCGTTACCACCATCGTTTAGCAATGTGAGCACGGCATACTTTCGCAACTTTCGTTGTAAACAATTGTTCTCCGAAACTGTAAAATATTCACGAGAAAAGCAAGATTTTTTATTCTTAATCGAGACAGCTGCATTTTGGTCTTGCACATTATTAGAAAAACGTCGCGACTCGAGCTTGGCATGACCTGCTAGTTTTCCATTGCTTAAATTTTTAACTTTAATATCGACGTACTCCTACGCATTTTATTTTCATATATTTTGATGACAAATCAGTTTGTGCTTATTGTGGGAGAAAGTGAAGGGGTTATTGTCCCCACATCCCATAGCCCCTATAATGTTACTCGGTACAGGTAAAATCCCATTGATTGACAATCATACTACGAATAAGAGTGAAGCTTGAGCAGAAGAAATCTCATTTGGGAATGAACTTAATAGAGTAGATCTTTGCTCCTAGTGCACAAAGGAAGTGCAGCCCCTACCTTAGGGGGTTGACGATCAGGGTTGAATAGCAAAAAATCTCCCCGTTATTTAGGTCAGATTGATATGATGGACAGGCTGGTCTTGTTTAACAACCAGAAAAATCAAGTTATTATTATGACCACCACACGGATCTCACGACTGCAAATCCGCTCAGTTTAGCCTACGAAGCAAATGGAAAACTGGATTGCCACAGTCAGCAAGAACTATGAACTTCGACTTCGACTTCCATAACCATATACACACTTGTTCATTTTTCTCTATAATTTCTAACTTTTCCTTTCCATATGTATATTTTCTTTATCACAGCTCTTCCTTCTTTCTATGTCTTTCGATAGACCAATTCTTGCCTTATTGTCCTTTGTCTCGATTCTAATTTGTCTCTCCAGTGCTCGCTTGGTCCCAGTCCTACATTCTCTTGATAAATATCACCTATGCTATACGTATTCCTTGTTCTGTCATATGACTAAGGCCTTGTAGGTCGAAACTTCGTGGACGGATCGTTATCTTCTTCAAAAGGGCGGTAAAGTTAAAAATTATTTTACTTTCTGACAAGAAATATACTCGATCTGAAGTCTAAGACTTTGGCTGAATGATCCACGCAGCTGATGTTTTGGTTTGTTACTGCTGTTAGTTCGTTTTGACCATCCACCACTGCTGAAATGTTTATAGTAAAACGTAGGATGGGTAGAAACTATACATAAGCCTCCACAGAATAATTAATGAGTTTTTCTATCATTACCTTAATGCATCCACAGTGAGTTCAGTGGTGTTAATCAACCACACCTCCTTCTTCTTTTCTTTTCACCCTTTGCAATTATGTCGGGGCCAAACAGATTGTAAAAGTGGAAACTGAGGATGCAAGAAAAACATTTGTTGCACAATGTGGTTATTGTTTGGAAGATCAATGTAGTTTGAGTAGTATGCTGAAATCTGAGACATTAATAGTTTGAACAGTTTAAACTGAAACGTGACTATCCTCTAAATTGGGAGGAGATAAGACCCTTTTTCAAGTGTCACTGTTTTCTGATACATGAATTGTGAACTGAAAATGAGATTTTTTGGAACTCTGAGAAACAAATCGTACATCTAGACTGGGGGCCCAATCCATGACGTTCTGATATCCGAGCAGAATGCTCATAAGTCTGAGCTACCTGGACGTTATTTCTCAGAGATGTATTTGGGATGTCAAGATTTGGTGATTGCGATACTACAGTCATTATTAATGTTGTAATTATAAACTTCTGCATTATAACTTTTCATGGCTTAAAAAGTTATAGCATATATCGGCTGATGAACTCTCCTATCTATTTAGACGTATGGACATTCAGGACCTGTTAATATCAGTTGATATGTTAATGTCCGATATGAGATTTCAGTCATGCCAACGACCTGCAAGCAGGACTGCAAATAATGCAGTGGAAGATGGGATGTTGTTGGCAGTACGGAAGCAACTGCATTACTCGACGCTCATGCCTTCTGTTGATATCGTCTTGATGCTGACACCATTATGAACACTTCCGCGTCCACTGTCTGAGATCCAAAATCACCTGTTCCCAGTCCTTGAATGATTTATTTACAGCTGCGAAATTGCTTTTCAGCGTACATCTGAACTTCATTCTGCATACGTTCCTTTTTCGAGCTGATAATACATGGGAACCTTCAGTATTCGATTCTGACTTGTTCTAAGGACATGGCAGGTTCATTAGTCTATAAGAACGTGGTTACGTTCATCATCATCATGTGTCGCTGTCTCCAGTTAATATAGATTGCGTACTAACATAAGAAATTACTCTCCACAAATTACGGATTTTACAACCAGTGTTTAAATCATAAATGCTTAGTTGAGACCAAGAAGTTACGTTGTCAAGCCAACGGTTACGAGGTCTTCCTCTATTTCTCGTTCCCTCTACCATGCCTTCTAGACATGTTTATGATAAGCCAGTGTTAGAACTCTTGATGTGCCCGAAAATTTTCAAGACTCTACTCTTAATTATGGAGGAATCGGCTTTAAGGTTGTGAGTTGACGGAGTTTTTGTATTGAAATACGGTCTGATACCTTATCGTTCGTCATGAATCTCATGATATGGGTTTGAAATGTTTCTACTCTTTGTAGTAGCTTTGTTGTTCAATTGATGCATTCTAGACCATAAAGTACTACTGGCAGTACATACGTGTTGTAAACAGGAGTTTTTTTACATGATAAGGAACTCTGTTAGTAAAATTGGATTTTTCTCAAATGCAGCCCAGCCCATACCACTTTGATGTTTAACGACATTCAGATCGTCCATTACGTTATTTTCTAGATTACGTTTAGATGACAGTACATTGTAGCTATAGTAACAGAAGTTACGATGATTAGATTTGAGATTTGTAGGCTGTCAGGTGCAAAATCAATCGATCTTGCTTCGTTTTGACAAGTCTTTGTACATTATCAGCTGTTACTTTTGAATCAAAGTGATGACTACCCCCGTTATCATAAGGTGACAACTGGTGTTGTGTTGAATATTCATGTTATCAAATAAATAACTGTAGAGAATGTATTTGCTCAAGTCAAGAGCACTTACGTTTTTACATCAGAAACCTAAGGCAGGTTAGGTTAACTGACAATAACATGTTCATAAGATTTAAATAAAGCATTTTGGAGCTTGATTGAACTTGCTATGAAGTGGCGCAAAATAGATCAGTTTGACCAGGAGATATTACTAGTACCTGGCTTATTTTTCTTAACGACTTTCTTTTATTGCATTGTTTCTGACAAGCTAATGATGGCGTGAAGACATAATTGGATTTAATGACAACTCAATCTTAATCTACTTTCACATTTAAGGGTAGCTTATAAATTTTTAAGTTTGACATTTTACATCGGCAAACCAAGTGTTGTAGACGAAGCTCGACTTAATTCCTGCAAGGAAAATGTTTCACCTCCTGGAGTGCTATAGTCTTACAAGTTTTTCTTCTCATTTGACTTTGGAAAAGACCCGTTAAGCTTGATTGGTACGCGAGTGAAATTTTAAGTTGACGGACAGACCTGTCTGTGAATCGATATTGCTGGAGATAAATTTCGGCCGATGTCACAGTTTCTATCTGTGAAGTACAATGCACGAGCAGGAAGAAGGAGGTCGTCAATTCGAGGTTTGTCGGCTACTAAACTTCGCCATACTCTCCAAGAGACCTCAGAAGATCAGAACGACGGTAGGTCAATCCAATTCTTTTTCCATTTAGTCTCTTTGATTTGTATCGATATATTCGGGTGCCGTGAGCCATCAGCATTGTAGACTGAAATTGTTTCTCTGTTTAAAAATATGTACTTGGCAAGGCAGATAGTCAAATTGGAAAATGATATCCCATAAATATTTATTCGTGAATTTTAAACTCCCCAACAACTACTTAGACTGTCATCTCAAATAGCAACACAACATTTCGGTGTTAAGTTACAGTCATTTGTGGAAAAATAAAACCCTTTACGACATCTTCATATGTATCCCGCCAATTATTGTCTCAACTGACATGATACTCTCAGTCGGAGCAAAAATATGTTTTCTTGAGGCTGTTGTACAGAAACATTTTGTTTTTTTCTACTATTCATCATGTTACTATAGAACTTGAAACATGCCTCGACTACAATAGTGTTGGATTCTTTAATCTCCTGAATTTATTACTTAGTTTTTTAGTTGTGAAATCTGTAGACATCGTATCACCGTGCTTTCACTATCAGATGAGCAAGATCCCAAGTTTATACGAGCTTGATACAGACACTGGACAGCTAAAGTCGATTTCCTCTTCGGCTGTGATACGTACATCCAGTTCTTTCTGCTCTGTTCTCCTTTGATCTTACAGAACCTCAGATATTACTTTGGAGTAGTTTTACCGGCAGATCGCCCCCATACACGTTGCTCCTTACTTGGGACTAGAGTAAATCCATCATTGTTGTGTACATCACTACCATCGTTATCATCACTACCATCATTATCATCATCGTCGCCGTCGTCGTCGTCGTAATCGTCATGATCATCATCATCGTCGTCGTCATTATCATTATCATCATCATTATCATCATCATCATCGTCTTCTCCGTCGTCATCATCCTCATTATCATCATTATCATCATCATCATCGTCTTCTCCGTCGTCATCATCATTATTATCATCATCGTCGTCGTCGTCATCATCATCATCATTATCATCATCGTCGCCGTCGTCGTCATCATCATCACTATCATCATCGTCCTCGTCGTCGTCGTCGTCATTAACATTCTCGTTATCGTCGTCACCGATGTCGTCCAAAACCAATCATAAAGGCGTCGTCATCCGGATCACTGACATGATCACCTTCATTATCGTCATCACCAATGTCATCCAAAACAAATCATTAAGGAGTCGTCATCCCGATCATCGATATCATCACTTTCATTAACGTCATCACCAATGTCATGCGAAACAAATCATTAAGGAGTCGTCATCCCGATCATCGATATCATCACTTTCATTAACGTCATCACCAATGTCATCCAAAACAAATCATTAAGGCGTCGTCATCCCGATCACCGATATCATCACTTTCATTATCGTGATCACCAATGTCATCCAAAACAAATCATTAAGGCGTCGTCACCCGGATCACTGACATGATCACCTTCATTATCGTCATCACCAATGTCATCCAAAACAAATCATTAAGGCGTCGTCACCCGGATCACGGACATGATCACTTTCATTATCGTCATCACCAATGTCATGCGAAACAAATCATTAAGGAGTCGTCATCCCGATCACCGATATCATCACTTTCATTGACGTCATCACCAATGTCATCCAAAACAAATCATTAAGGCGTCGTCACCCGGATCACTGAGATGATCACCTTTATTATCGTCATCACCAATGTCATGCGAAACAAATCATTAAGGAGTCGTCATCCCGATCACCGACATTATCACTTTCATTATCGTAATCACCAATGTCATCCAAAACAAATCATTAAGCAGTCGTCATCCGGATCACTGACATGATCACTTTCATTATCGTCATCACTAATGTCATCCAAAACAAATCACTAAGCAGTCGTCATCCGGATCACCGACATGATCACTTTCATTATCGTCATCACCAATGTCATCCAAAACAAATCACTAAGCCGTCGTCATCCGGATCACCGACATGACCGTTATTGTCATAAATATTTCTACCATCGTTATCATTATCATCGTCATCGCCCTGGAGATTTTCATCGTCACCAACACGAACTACATCATGGGCATCATTTTGATAATCCTCTTGGTCATCATTATCATCATTTTTAAAAGGTAACTTACAGTCTATAACCACCCTTGTAAACTTGGAGATGTTGTCCATTAAGATAGACAAACGCATGTCGTTCCTCGTTAACTCTCAAAGAATCTCAGCACGAAAACAAATTTCAATAATATTATGAAGAAGGTGTACCGACCGAGTTTACAATTTTGCCCACAAATCGGCCTGAATCTTGCCTAGGGTCTCCTTGTTACACCGTAAGTCCTAACCACATTCCTAGATGAATAGTCGTGAAACTGATTGATTATTGATAAAATCTGTGGCCTCTTCGTCAGAAAATGGAGATCACGATTTAGAGGGCACGTTATATTGTATGGAATGGAAACAACAATTGTAAGAGACTGAGTCAAGAGAAGCATGCATAACTTTTTAAGATAGCTTCTAATAGTCGTGACATAACTGTAATTGGCTTCAGTTACACAAATCGCTTAATTTGATAAAGCGAAGTGTCTGGCTTGATAAAACAAACACTCGTGACCTAGCCCCCACCTACGCAGTATGCTTCCCCATTTTCATTTCCAAGCAGGACCAACTACGAGTACAACTTCTAAGAGTAAATGGACGTGTTTACCTTACCAAAGTTATGAAAAGGTAGACCTATGGAGAGATCTACCATTTATGGATAACTTGCTAGCCAAATTTGCTGAGGAACGTAGAACAAATATTGGAAATAATAAAATGAACCATAGCCCAAATGAAGATTCAGTATGGAAGTCTTTTGAAGAAAGGAAGCCTGCTCTTTCTTCATCGACCATCCTTCCATTAAAAATTGACAATTGAGGCTCATTGTCACAAACCTGCAATTGAAATCGTATCACAAATAATAAAGAAAGAGAAGAAAACTTGTAATACACACAAAAGTAGCATTTTGAACAATCTTTTTGTGTTACAAAACTTGAAAATCGCCTTGAAAATTTGATCTTGATATAGCTTCTCTTATCTATCCACGCGACATTCAGTCCCATTCTTAAAATTCTGATGTAGCAGCTGTAAGCTTTTTTGCAAGTTTTTTTGCTTAGTATCCATGTTTCAGTACCAAATAACAACTTATTGTACAATGCAGTCCAACAACAAAGTTTTCAATTTCTGTGTTTTTGGTTTCTTAGGGTTCCAAATCTTGTATAGTTGTGACATGCAACTCTAAGAAAGCAGGAGTCTTATTTACCGAACAATGTTTTCAAGGTTTTTGAGGCAATTAACTTTTTTTAAGTTCATTTCTGTTTCTTGGTAAGATATTGTTGAATTTCTCAAGATCTTGATCAAATACTTGGCACTCCGTTTTGTTTAAGTGACAGCACACTTCAGTCTCAGTTTCTAGTCCGTTAAGCATCTGCTGTGTCTTAGCTGTTTCTTCAGTGGCAGGAATAATACCATCTGCAAAGTCTATATTCATAAGTTTCCTGGGGTAGAATTTGCAATGAAATCATTATCTTTATCTGGTCTTGTAACTCTTGCTTTTGTGCCATTATAGACCTCTGCCAATGCATTAAGAAGATGCATGCTATGCTTTGAAGATTCTGAGCATCTTATCCCTGTAGATCCAATCAAAAGCTTTCTTAAATCAACCAAAGACCTTCCTACTGTATGTTTTGACTTGTTCAATTAGCTTTTTCAGAGTCAAAATGTGCTTTGCTGGTAATCTTTTCCATCAAAATCCATTTTACTTTCTCTGTATATGCTGATAAATGATCGTTTTCTATATGTTCTGCATCATTCTGATGATGGGTTTGGCTTCAAGTATGGACAATGCAAGTTCTCTTTAATTGTTTGTCGTAGCTGATGTCCCCTGATTTAGTAATTAGCTAATTTGGAAAATGGAGACGCCACTTCCTCAACATGTACATACTCACTCTACTTGTTGTTTTTGCTACATCACTGCTCCACGTAGATCTTCATAGTCAGCATAAAATCAGCAACATATGGTCTGGATGTGCTAGGTGTGCACAGCACAACGGGTATACATCATCGCTAAAGTTTCTATCAAGCTGTGGTATAGTACGTTTATCATGTCATCAGTCCTAAGCTTTTCTGAATTACGTATGGAGAGATCCTTCTCCCATTGTCAGGCTGGGACAAGGATCTCTCGAAACATAGCTCAGAAAAACCTAACGATCTGTGACATGATAAACTCGATCATCTGAGCCTTCCACTTACAAATTTTATTTATTACTGGTTAAACAAGTTTTGTAGTACAAAACTTCAAATCGACATTAAAGACCTTGCCATCCATTCATTACCACTGCGTACTTACAAAACAAAAAGCTTAGTAGTATATGAATTCTGTTCCGAAGCTCGGTATGCAGGTCAAACATCGCAAAGATAATATGACGGGATGAAGCAACATCTTTCAGCTAAGCATCAACTCCTCCTGGAGAACTTGCAAAGCGAAAATGACTGCCAAAACATGCGATTCTGCCACAGGTGAACATTTACTAGAAAATTGAGAATGCGCCAAAATGTATAAGGACGAGAATTTTCGAATAATTGGCATAGCAGGGCCGCCCTTCCATCTAAGCGTATTGAAGTCTGTCTACATTAAAACAAGAAAACCAGGACTCTGTAGGCAGAAAGAGTTCGTTTTTTTCACTTGGACTCTTTCAATGATGCTTTGTTTTTATATTTTCTCTTTACCTTTTTTCATTACTATTTATGATTGGGTAGTTCTGATCCACGTTTCTTATAAAAAGATAACCATATACATATACTTTCCTTTCTGACGTTTCATACTCTGAATAGTGTCAGAGGAAAAAAACTTTTCAGTGTGTTTTCATCGCATTTTGGCAAATTTTCAAGGCGATTTTACTGGTTATAAACTGGCACTTCAATTTTGTGATACATACTCGTATGGGTAACCTGTCCACAAAGGTATTAAATTACATGGTTTTTAAAGGCCATATGAAATGTAAGGTTAGAGTATACTGTGGTTCACTTTACTACATTACTTGAATTCACCTTCCCTTAGCAACAAATTCTGCCGATTCATGTATATTCATGCAGAGTCACATAAGATCTTTTGTTCAGCATCTTTGAAAGGGCCATGATCCGTTTCGCCGTTAATGAAATCCATGACCTAGGATAAAAGTCTACTATTTTGAAAATCAGTATGAGTAACTACGCCACACTTGATTGACTGCAAGAATTACCAGTTTTCACACAAGCAAACGTCAGCCCTTTGTCGAAGTTCATTGGGTTAAACTGAATATACAAGGTTGTAAATTCTGATGTGTTTTGACGACTTTCAAGGCAATTGAGAAGTGATATGTGTAAAAACAATGCAATCTCCTTCACGTCATCTGTCCTGGGATCTACCTAAAGGTAAAAACTGTTGGTCTTTACCAGAAATTGCACCCAAGAGACTAAGCTTGTTTGCCAGCTTTTTATTTTGTTGCTTATCGCCAACAGGCAACTGGGGGCTATTTTTCGTGTTTTGCGGCTTTTGTAGTATGAAGCGTATTTGTCAAATCAGAGTTAACACTGCATTTGTAGTTGAGTAAAATTTTGTAGTACAGTAAGCCTGCAACCAGCCGCCGCCGATCGAGTGGTCATACAACCAAGTTCTGAGCGAGCGATGTTTTCTGCAGCTGTCAGAAAGGTGAAACGCAAAATTACTAACGGGTCTTCGGCAGGTAAGGGTTACGGGCGATGTTGTCATTTTCAAAGGCACACATCTATTGTTTTGATATCAACATGTTTTTAGATCGATGTGCTTTTAAGTTTTGTTGTCGTCATGTGAGCTGATGCTGAAACCAGGATCATAAGTCATGTCTTCTATTTCGTTGCCGTTGTAAACGGAGCCATGCTGTTTAGAAAGTATTTGTTACAGATAGGCTTTTATTATAACGACAGCTGACATAAACCCTAAGCGTCTGCCATTTCATGCTTCAGAGGAATGTTTCCTGCTTGTTAAGTAGGCCACAGCAGGAAAACATATCGCACCATGGATGTAGTAAACAACCCTATATGCCAAGAATTGAAGCCCACCGTCTGCAAATCTGACGCGTTTCCTGCACAACAAAATAAATCGACGGTAATCTGGAAAGGATTCTTTGGTTTTCAAACACACTCTAGCATGACCAAGACTTTTTAGGTCGAAAATTCACGGATGGATCGTTGTCTTCTTAAAAGGGCAGTAAAGTTATACTGTGTTAAATTGCACTATATTGTATATTACTATATTTACCATAAATTACTATAACTATTATAGTATAAGTAAACGGCTGATTATCAGTTTATGCTTTCTAAAGAATCTCTATGCACTTACAAGGTCTCTGCCTGAGTTGTGAGTAAATTATGTTGCAAAATTTAACAGTCTGACTTGGTTTCATAAATGGATGACATTGAACTAATTGAGTGGCTGCACTTTAAATTGCTATACGCTGAAATCTTCACATTGGGATAAATATCTCGTAAAACATGTCTTTTTTACTGCACTGAAAAAGCAACAGTTCTTCACCTACAAGCCTTTAAATAATCACCTGGTTTTCACATCAACGATTTGACATAAATAGGATGACGTGATTTTTAGACCATTCTAGGGAATAGATCTACTTGCGAATTCGCTTCCTACAAAGCCTTAGTCGACAGAAATCTAGGAGGACGGTGACATTAGGTGTCCGTCCTTCACACGAGTCATCGAATATCATAAAGATCAACAATTCAACAATGTTTGTGGGAAATCTTAGAGGCGTATAAGTAGTCATTGCCTTTTCACTTTTGTAAACATTCAGCCTCGTTTTGAATCGTTAAATATATAAACTACCACAAGACATAGCAGCATTTTTCATACAGTGAGATTAAAAAAATAAAATGGACCGAAAACTACAATTTTTAATTTTTTTTTTTGAAGTCTAATAAATTCAGACCAGGTTTTGCGTGCATTATAGTGCTTTACGTGCTATTTATTGTGTCCTCTCCCCCAGAGCTTAGACGTAATGACGTGTTTTAGAGTGGGATTTCTCTGAAAGTATAATGCATGATTTTGGCACAAAAAGGCAACGTTAATCCATTTCTTTTATTCCTTGAACTGAACATAGTGACGGAGAACAAAGCTCTGCATGTTGTCTTGAGTTGCATTGTTTTTTAGGCAAATAACCGTACGCATAGAGCCAGCATCGAGTCTTAAAAAGTATGTCGTCCTCTTCAGCGCTGCCTGCAGCACTGTCGTTTCACTTCGATTTGTTCTAAAACAGGAAGTTAAGCGCTCGACATCGACTCTTTTATTATCTACTACCGTAAGTCCGACTGAGTATCCTTGTGGCTTGTTACATAAGGAATGAAGTCATCAAGACGAAAGATATCTTTCGCTATTGCTGCGCGCAGAGTTCGTCGTAAACCCATTCTTGTCGTGTCGACTGAGGGTAAGTTCCTAGCGGTACACATGTTTACCTTACACTATATGTTAACGATGCGCTGAACAAGTTATACTGACGCACCGCAGAGTCAACGAGGTATCAAGGTACATTTTGGTTTTATCTTAACATCGTCTAGGGTAGCTCTCTCCAGTGTGTTATAGGCTTATGAGGATACATCTTTCGTCAACTAATGGTGTTTTAGACTACTTTATTTTCCAGTTTTATTGTTACTTGATATTTTGAACGAGTTAGATGTTTGTTTAGTAAGTATAGTTAAGAATAATACTTTGAGGTATTGAAAGAGGAGTACATTAATGGATGAGTAAGCCTAAAATTGTTACAAACTCTTCTCCAATTTACTGATTCTTAGCTCGAACAAAACTCTAATGATTTTATGCCACCTTATTAATCTCAATATTCACTTTACATGCTGAACTAAAAACTAAGCTTCACTGCTTTACTTTTTAAATACAAGTGGAGGAAATACGAAATATTTCAAACACAATAACCAATCAAAAAACAAGTTTTACATCGGTCAGCCTATGGGTAGTCCGATCAAACTTAGACGAGTAGCAGATATTAAAATGATCATATTACTCAACATCCAAAAAGATTAAAGTATTAAGCCAACACAGGAATCCTGTGTTGCAACACTACGTCGTTATCACATTGTTAACTGTCTAGCCGCCCCGCGCATCGCTCGGGTATTTCCCCCACAAAAATGATTATCTGTTAAGTCTGAAGGTTTACAAGTGAGAGTGGGATAAAAGTAAAAGATCTTGAGAAAGTTGCACGCTGCAAAAATTTCTTTGCTAAAAATCCCAGACGTAACACGTGCTTCTTGGCAGCAACCAAGTGACCGTGACGTCATCACTAATGACGTTATCATCAGACATGAGCGCTAAATTGCAACCAGATTTTTAACTCATTGCCAATGAATATGAATTGTACACCATAGAGAGGTGAGTTTCAACGTGTCTTTCTAAGGCTAATTTGCATGGGGGGATGGGGCAGCCCCGTTGCCCGCCTGTGGGCACTAATATCAACTTAGACCTAAATAAAAGTGTTTCTGGCTCTCATGAACAATTTAGTACAAGTAAGTTTTGGAAAGGAGAGAGACTTCTCAGCGATCAATTTACTGTTGTAAATGCCTCATAGTCATGTTAATTGATTTATTACAGTAATGGATTTTGTACAGCCCAGCAGCCTAATTATTCTTGTGGTTGATGACTTTTGTGGTAACATTTTGGTACGTACTGTGTAATAGTTGTCAATGTACAACCACCTAGCCAATGACTCGACTGTTCTTGTACTTATTTAATCGGGCATTTATCTATTCCTTACTTTGGCCTTACGCACTTATGCACTCATTCGCACATGCATGCACTCACTTACTAGCTCGTCTACTTGCTCTTTTATATACTTACTTGTGCACTTACGCACTTGTTTGTGAACTCAGACTCACTTGCTCACCAGCTCACACTCGCCCACTTGTTGCTTCAATTACGCGCTCACTTATCTACCCATTTATTTAGTAAATTTCACCAAGCACTGACCACCTTTCTCACTTACAAACCCACTCACTCCCTGACCTACTCATACTCTCACTCCGTCTACTGTCTCATCTACAAATTTTCATGTTTGTTCGTTGTCTTAAAACACCAGACGCATTGAGTATACAAAGCACACTCTGATTCGCGTGTATGCGTCAACGAACAGGTCATTCTACAAAAAAGGCTTCGTCTTATTCAAGCCATGTTTAGGGCGAACTTCATCACTCCCGTAATTCTCAATTTTAAAGCCAATTGGCATCACCTGGCATAGGTGTCAAATTGACTAGACGTCTTAAGCTACGGATTATAAATCACTTAAATTTTGAAACATTTACAAGTTTAAGGGAAGTAAATTGGGAGTCATAGATAAACATACTTAGCAGAGACTATAAAAACTTTACATTAATGTAAATCTCTAGACAAATATTATGCAACAGGAGATTTTATCCTTGTAAACCAACAGCTTTGTTGGACCTTCGTAGGCTGTTACTTGGGATGGCTGTCGTTTAACATTTTGAATGGAAAGAGATGATTGCTTGTGAACACTGACATGAGTGGCAATTTCGGACTTTGAGGACCAGGCCAAACCTCTGAGCCTTTCCCGATATGCGTGACCCCACCTATTCCGATAGGTGCGGTCCAGCGTCAAAAAGTTTGAGGTCGCTCATAAAGTGAAAACAAAAGGGATGATATGTGCAAAGCCTACAAATTTGTTTTGGATTTGTATAAATTGAGACTGTTTGGGCGACTTCTTGGTGAAAAAGCGTTAGATCTAGGCCCATCCACTGACTTGCAATTCGATTTTTCAGAGCTGTGAAACCAAAGACGCGATAAGCTTTACGGTTGTGGTCGTGTGACCTGCTTTCAGCTTTTTCTGTAATATATTGCCATTGCCATAAATTTGAATATGGGATCTTCTTCTCGGCTGAAATTGAAGGTGTAAGGAAAACCCGTTGTCGGAAAGTGTTGTGTGAAGATAAACTTCCTTGGCAAACCAGGGTTAATGAATATGGCCAGAACGTTGTATTGATAGATAGAGGCTTCAAATGGTGACTTTCCCTTCTGGTTTTCTGGTCTGTAGTTGCAATGCCAAATCCTTAGTGTTGTAGGCTACAAATCGCCCACCCTGCACCAGAAAGAATGTGTGAACACAATTATCCCAGTCCTCTAACGACATTATTCAAACCACGTATATCCAAATCCCGCTTATTCAAACCTGGTATATGTTTGAATAAGCGGGATTTGGATATACGAGGTTTCGATAAGTGGGATTTGGATATACGAGGTTTGAATAAGCGGTATTTGGATATACGAGGTTTGAATAAGCGGTATTTGGATATACGAGGTTTCGATAAGCGGAATTTGGTTATACGAGGTTTGAATAAGCGGGATTTGGATATACCAGGTTTGAATAAGCGGTATTTGGATATACGAGGTTTCGATAAGCGGG
>JANTCA010012348.1:0-26725 GCA_024741275.1 Chironex yamaguchii | reverse complement strand
TGTACGCCAAGCATCAATTCCTTCTAGAGAACAGCCATCTCGCGCTTGCAAAGCGAAAATGACTGCCAAAACATGCGTTTCTGTCAAAGGCCAACATTTACTAGAAAGTTCGGAAGTGATGTGAGAACTGCAAGTTCAACACCAGTATTGTGACAACTATCAAACCTTTGTATGACAATGCGTCGCGCGCGTTTCTTTTCAACAGCCAGGTTGGGGGAATTCTTTAAAACACCGGTAGCTGTGTGACAGGGCTGCGACTATCACTGACCCTCTTTAAAATCTTCCTCGTGCACATGATGCAAAGAACTTTAGACGACCTCAACCAAGCACATCCATCAACGACAGACAAATGTGTAATCTAGGATTTGGTGATGACATTGACCTGACTGGTGGCAGTGAAGAGGTACTACATGATCTGACAACGAGAACATTTTTTAGCATCAGTGGGCATCAAAATAACCTCTGAGAAGATCATGCGTAATAAGAAGCGCTTGTAACACCCATCATGATGAACAATCAACAGGTCGAATCTGAGAATCTCTGTTTTGAAAACCAAGTAAAATAGTATCTAATAACTTGTAGAGGTTTATACACTAAATATTTTTATTTGAAACATCAAGAGATAACGTCAGTAGATTTTTGTGAAGGAAAGACGAGCTTGGTAGTTTTCGAAGAATTGAATGACATCCACTGATTCCCTCAGCACGGGAACATTTTTAGCGGATTTAAATCAATGTTACCTGCTAGGAACAACCCGGAAAGTTTCTCCAAAACTTAACTTATGGAATGCAAACAAGAGACTCCTATTGAAAAAGAAAGACACTTGTACAGATCAAGTGACATAAATGCGATATTTTACCGGCAAAAAAGCGAAGTCAATAAACCCAGAAATTGACCTTCGTCGTAACTAAGGTTAATCTTATAATGCAGAACACTCCTATCCCACGAAAAAACGAGCCAGTGAATCTCTTCTGACTGAGTCAAGTCCTTTTGAATTACCAGGAAAACGGTACCTACAGGGAAATGTATCGTGTCATAAACGAGACTCCACGCTTACACAACATTCATACAACGGCGTGAGGGCAACGACGAATTGGCTTTCCGATTTGGTATGAGATAGCCCGATTTCCTTCCTAGACATTTAACAACAGCATTACGCTTTTCCAAAATCATTTGTTTACGTTAGATTCGGATTTGAAAAACGATTAGTTGTCTGCGTTCTTCATATGAAATTATCATTCGAAATTGACGTGTTTTGCATTTAAATTCTTTTACGTTTACTGACAGTTTAGTTACACATTACAAAACATGCGAAAGAGCCCGTTAGCGTTAGACAGTTCCCTGCTGAAAATAACCTTCTATCCGCATTACTAACAAATTCATTTCTTAACTGCTTTCAATATGAACAGTCCAGGAAAAACACGAATAATCACGGTCGCTTATCGTCACTGTATTTCGAAACAGTATTACTAGGGCCAGTATGGCTATAACCATTTTGAAGCATATACCGGTGAGTATTTGCGGTCTCCTCTAATAGGAAATGTAACATGGTCTTGCAAGATTATTACACTAAAAATGATATTTCAAAATGATACGCTTGTTCTTATGTTGTTGCACGTATCCCTGCTTGATAGAAACAACCGCAGATAAGAAGAAACAGGTAAATGAACTAATAATTTCTTTCAAAGTATTCTGCTTAATGTAATTATGCGTGTGTGTTTGTTGGTCGGTTTCTTCTTTAATTGTGAATAGGGGAATGTGTAAGTATGAGAGGACGAGAAGGGATATCAAAACAAACTTAAAACAACCAGAAAAAACACAAGGAGACAACTTCAAAGCCGGAAATAATAAAATCTACATCCAATATACCACATATATACAGTTCAACAGATCCAAAATATTGTACTTCCATCAGAATACCTTCATTATCTCACTACAGCAGTTATATCTTTCAAGAAGATGGAGAGAGTCTTACATATTTCCTTTTCACAAGTATGATACTTACTTATTGAATTACGACCACCAATATTAACATCTGAGTATAACCACGTATCTCATATCAATATTACATTTGTGTAAATTCTGAAAAACAAATACGGTTGAATGTTTAAACAGGGAACGCATTTTTGTATTAAATAGGGCTATATTGTAAACTCTGGGGCTAAAAGGGTACGCAATAAGCGCCTTTTATGCGACACATTTTTGTGTTTAATTGCAGAAGAAATTTTTATGGGCCATGTTTCATCTGATAACAAATGCGCATAACTGTTATACTATGTAATACTCTTCTATTTAATAGCGATTTGGTACGTGATTGTGCAGAACCAGGTGTGGAACGACACATTTCCCACAGTACACACGAGCAACAAGTGTTTTAAGAAACCCGAACTACGAACGGCAATTATGTGACATTGTGTCTATTCGCAAGAATAAGCACCTTTCACACTACATCGGTACTATATGTGCTCCAAAGCTTTTACGGTTCAAATGTGGTCACATTGCTGTACTATTTACACACCCCTCCTGTTTAGACTCTTTTAGTTCACGTGGGTGATTTTCCATATTTTTGCATTCAAATATTAAACGATCACATTTCTAGGTTTCTTTAAACAGAGCATTGGCTTTGCCTCGGAACTGTAACAAAAGTGTGGTCCACACAAGTTAGAGTCCAGACTTCAAAAGTACAAAAATAGCGTAAAGGGAAAAAAAGGGTTATTTTATCACGGCAAATACTTGTTTGATGCAGGCAGCAGGAAGAAAAGTATTACAGTAAATGCAAATGTAAGTATACTGTCAATGGAAGATTGATCTGTAACAATTTAATTAAGGATCCAACGTTGTCTCTCCATAGGCTCTACTTTAGTACTTCTACAGTTATATAATTTCCTGTTATGCAATCTGCAGTGTGAGACTGTAATACGATGCTGTTGCCTGCTGTTATCAGGCATTTTCAAAACATATCTTATTACATGATAGCATGAACAAGGTTTCAAACATGCACTCATTAAAATACCAATACGGGCAGATTAGCTATATACACTTATAACATACCCAATGTACACTTCGACCATAATAACAATACTTCAAACAGCTGTTTCGCTGGGCACATTCACGATACCTTATTACGTAAATTGCAATGCGAATCCTTAGTCTGAACAAATTGTATCAGATGCAGTCGAACTGAGAAATTCCGACGAGATGTAATGAGTTCCATCCTACGGTATTGTATTGGCACGCCGTAACATAATCGTATTGGTATCTTATGGCAGAATACCCGTATTGGTATCGTATAACATCGTCAGGTACCGTATAGGTATCCTATCACAACATAATATATCGTGTGGGTATCGTATCAAATCGTATTATATCGTAAAAGTACAGTATCATATTATTATACATAGTATGAGTATCGTTGAACATCGTAATAAATCGTATGGGTACCGTATCACATCGTATCAGACACTGGATGTATCGTATTGCGATGCGCTGTATATTGTTCCGAATAACGTTAGCGTCTACCCACTTTATCAACTTATGCCGACTCACTTCAAATCATATCATCGCTTTCGGGACTGGACCCGAATCTGCGACTTACGCAACCAATTTACAGATTATCAAAATGTATCCTTTACTAAAACAAAAACATCTAAAACCACAGAGATTGGTCATTGCAAATTAAAGACAGGATGAAAACAACAATCGTTCGTCAATTAACACGGGTTAACTCGAGATTTTTCCCTTTAAATGATGTCTATTACTTTAAATATCGTGAACTCTTAATAGCGTAAAATACGAAGCGTGTGTTAAGGAAAGGAAAAAAGATAAATGTTTCACGAATGCATATTGACCAAGAAGGGTAGATCTGGAGATGTACGTCATTTCAGCTAGTCAACCAGGCAGAGAATAATAACAATACTTTATATGCCAACCCATGACTGTATGCTGCTTCATACTACTCGTGAGCTTAAAAATAGTTTTTTAATCATTTGGCGATTAGCAGTAACCAATCTTTGATAACTTCAAAAGCAGCAAAATACTGCTTGTAATTCTTGCGTGATGTTTAATCTATTGAGACTAATTGTGAACCTTGTTTTCACGGCCTAACAGACGAACAATTATCAACACGCACGACAACGAAATGCAGGTATGCAGCTAAGACCCATGCACCATAAAAGCAGCCCCCCCACTCCAACACACAAAGAAAAAAAGTAAAGCAAGTGTTCAAATTAAGGAGGAGTTATGTTGACTGATCAATAAATGTTATCGTTACACAGTTAAAACCTTTGGGCAATAATCCAATTTACAAAACTGAATATGGAAAATGCATTAAACACAGAATACTACTACATTATCGGTAGAATATTCTTTGGATGAAGAATTAACGAAGGGCAGGCAAGCAAAGGGAAATTATTCAAGGCTGTGATTTCACTTAGGCCTAAGGCCCTATTTACACACTGATCATTTCATAGGATTAATGACCTTACCAGAGAATATCATAAAAATAATTACCTTGTCCTTCCGTAGTCCTACCAATAATCCGCTACTTTGAATTGGATTTAAGACTCACAATAAGAGTCCTAACTGAAATAAACATTCCTGACCTTGGCAAAAAATTCGCACGAAGTTGCTATACAACGCAATATTTACAAATGTGATTTTAAGCTGATGCTAAAAGAACAGCAGGAAGATACGAGCACTAGTAGTACTACTACCACTATTTACTCTTAAATGATCGAATCACAGATCATGGTTCTTCCATTTCTTCAATCTTTGGGCAGCTATCTTCAAGCACAGCAAAGTCATCACCAAAAGGTGAATTTCGGTGATTTAACCTTTCGATTCGTAACTGCTTTGAAAGTTCGTCAATAACAATTTTTTGATACTCAATCTTCTTGATAGCTCGCTGATATTTTCGCGAAAGTTCACGAACTTTCTCGAAATATCTTCTATTTTTGCACACTTCTTCTTGTAAGGCGACCTTCAGCGCTTCATTGTCACTGATTTCCCATAATTCTGCGTCAAAACATGCGCAGTTGCAGTCAGAAATGATGACGTAATCGCGAAAGTCAAGTTCTGTCGTTTCCGTCATGACGTCACACTCGGGTTCCTCTTCAACAATTAAATCTAAAGGAATGAAAAAAGAGATAATAAATATATAATATTTTTAAAGGCTGGTATAGACAATCACTCACCAACTTATCCACCGTTTTAGTGCCAACAGCAATCGCGATAATTACACAAGGACAGACAATACTGGTATGGCAGCGTTCAGCTTGGCAATATTATGCGGTTTATAACAACCTTGTACCCGCTGGTTTTAGCTTGATGTCATATAGATACCATATATACCCCCCGTTTCCTTCCCCTATACTTTTTAACTTTTCATACCATACACACCCCCCGTTTCCTTTCCGTATGTTTAACTTTTCCTATCCACCAACATATTTTCTTTACCCCACTTCTTCCTTCTATCTGTCTTTCCACAGATCGACTCTTGCCTCTGTTGTCGTCCTTTGTCTCTAATTGTTTCTCTTACGCTCCCATGGTCCCAGTTCTCCTTCTCTGGATATGTAGATATCACTTATGTTATACGTATTCCTTATTCTGTTGCACGACTAAGGCCTTGCAGGTAGAGAATTCGTGGATGGATCGTTATCTTCGTCAAAAAGGCGGTAAACTTACAAATTTATTTTATGTTATAGTAATACGCTAGCCCCACGGCACTACAATTTTGTGAATCATTTAGCCTGCTGTCCAATGGCATACTAATAGGCGGGAATTGTCGCAAACAGTAAAACTGCGATGAAATTCGAAACGAGATGACCATTTGACATTTCGGTTAAAACTGTACTCCCTTCAACTGTTTGGTGTTGGGATTTTCGATATCAGATTACACATCAATCGACAAAAGTAAGGAGTTTCCTATCACATGACTTTCTGCCGTCATACTGGCAATTCCTCAATTGTTGGAATCATGTTCTCCAAGTAAAAAAGGTAAATTGTGAGTTATACAAATGTATTCTGATGGACATCTTGGTAACCATGGAGCGCATGAATAAATTTGGATTCTCAAGTCAGTGGGGCTGCTCTCAAAGATACTGTTGGTCTCGGAGAACACGCCCGTTCACTTCTGATCATCATTTTGAACATCTGAAAAAAGCGAAGACAAAGCACAGGCATAACGAACACAATTTTAGTTATCTTAGTGATTTTATTTCCAAGTATGGATGATTCTCTTCCCGTAAACAAAAAGGTAAAATGTACACTTTAAAATTCAGCGAATTACGAATACCATTGACTTTGCCAACTACAAATTCTTATGTCGATAGGCCTACCCTGTGATGATGTGCAATCAATGTGTTGTTTATGCTCACTCAAATGAGCAAGACATTATATGAAATGAAGCAATACCTAGGTAGGTTCCTAACGAAGCACCAATCCCCTAGACCACGGTTACAACAAAGCCGCCACACGCCCACCACACGCCCGTTCTCTTGCTCGAAATTACGAGACAATTCTGGCCACAGTTCTCTTTCTGCAACAACCACAATGCCCTCAATACTTCATCTCATCGTTGCATGTATCAAAGTGCACCAGCTCAAAACGCATTCGTATCTCATCCTGGCAGAATTTGACGGTAATGATCACTGCTAAAACTATATGTGGTTGAACTATTCATTGCAGTAATGGAAATATTTCGTGTATAATATTAAAACACCTCGATGAATTACATCTTTGGAAAATCGAGTACGTCTATAAAATAGAGTCAATATTATGTTACACATAAATGCTGAAAGGACTATTGTTTGTTCGGATACCAAATTTGTTCTCAGACGTATGGGCACTCTTGCCTCAAGTCTGCAAACAACAAATACATCTGCCATTTTATCATTGTTTTCTGCACCAAATACTCACGAAAGGAAAAAAAGTTCTCATTTTTTATTTTGACCGTTTACAATGTGTATTGCAAAAATACAAAAAATCTTTTGGACTGCCAAGCATGGGGTACCCACGATTGGCGCTATCCTTAAACCACTACGCTGCTATAATTTATGAAATAGTAAAAATTATTCAGCAATGCAAGAGCTTTCGTACAAAATACCATAAAACGTAAATCAAAGGAGCTCACAGTCACAAAACCACACGATACAAGGAAGAGAGCAAATGAAATGAGAGGAAACTTTGTTAGGTTTATTTTTGACTTGAATAAAAGTCCCTAAGGACAGCATTGAACAAATGTCTTCAACCAGTTTCAGTTGTCTCAATACAACGATGTTTTCCTCCAACTAAAATTCGCAATCTTTTATGTTCCAAATGTAAAATTACTGATAAGTATGTGTAACTATCGAGATTTGATCTGCTATACATTTTAAATATCTACCATGACGATTCACTAAACTTCCACAAACAATGTACACAAATCGTCATTTCTGCAGCACTTTGGAGCAAAAATACACCTGTATTTCCATGCGCCTAAATGTCAATTAAACTATCAGCGAAAGCAATTTAATGTATTTTAAGCAATTTTGTTTCTCTATAAAGCTCATTTACTTTTCACATCTTCTTGACATGTCGCTTATTTCCAATTAAAATGAAACTTTGATGAAGAGGTTAATCAAGTCGTTCAATCAATTTTTTCCTAAATATTGTTTGCAGAGATCCTTCTGATATAGTCAAGGTACTAAGAATGAGGTAGTATACCTATTCATGCCTAAACCTGCGGACCTCACTGTTGAACGGGACTAAACTGTCTCCAGGAGGTGCCTTCTTATTTGATGTCCGTTTGAAGATTCTTTCTAGGGCCGGCAGCCACATTAGCGTAAGAATGTAAGATATGCTATTTAAGCGACTGGTGATGGCAAGATTTCTCGAATTGTGACTCAGAAATAGATTACGACTCAAAAGATGACAAACTTCCTCATCCATGGTCGACAAGTTGAATAATTTTTAAAATGGTACTAATTATCAATATAATTGCATAATTGTAGTGAAAAGAAACGAGTAAAATTGCCAAAACCTTTGTGCTATCGTGTTATCAAAATCTTCAGAAATAAACAAAAATAGCTGAGTTGCCAACAAAACAATGGTGACCATCTCTGACTTAAAACACACGACTTTCTATCTTAATCTGGCTTGGCATATAAGCAGGTGAATATATTTATAAGATATCACATACGTACCGTTTGAAAACATTGTAACCAACAGTCTCAGGTTCAAGATAAAGCGGTTCTTGACTTAGAAAACGTGGATAATATCTATCGTGCTTCGTTCACACTGCCTTGAAGGTCGGTTGCAGTTGACTCAGAATGGCAATAAACAGAAAACTGACCCGTTGTATTGAGTTACACGAAACAAAACCAGAGCCAGAGCGCGCCAACATGAACACCTTCCGCCGTGACGTCACGCCGCACGGTCGACAAAAGGCGATTTTAATGTTGCATACAACGGCGCTAAGGGAAGTACAAGGTACATAAACTGAACCAAAATAGAATCAATATCAATGAGAATAAATAAATTAATGTTTTGATTGGCGAGGAATTGAGTATAGCAACCGTTTTAACAACAAATCATCCCTTTTAAACATCACATGGTTAGCCACACACTTTAAGGCGATAGTCATATATCGATTATAAATTTCAAGAATAAACTCATGGAAATCGGGTCTCTTTCAGACGGCAGTTTTTGAAAGATAAAAACAAAATTTCAAAATTAAGACTTAAAGTCATGGAATTCACGTCAACTACATAAAGACAGTTTATTCGAGTTCAACGTTTTCTATGGCAACCGCAACAAAAACTAACCCCAACATTTCAGTCAACTATATCGAAATACGAGATAACTCATGTCTTGGATTATAATATAATTCGATAAATGAAATGCCTTTTAGAAAGCAGGTTGTACCAGCTTGACAGGAGAGTAATATCATTCATTCTCAATGTGCAGATCATGTAACAATACAATTCAACTGAGGCCTGGGCACTGCAGGAAACACATCGCATTGTATCTGATACCCAAACTGTACAACACGGTGGCCAAATAACTTTGGCATGGCTTATACCGGTTCATATTAATGTTTGGTGTATGCTCTAAGTATTCTTACTAGGTATTAAAATGGCGCAGTGCAAAATAGCGCCAATCAATAAAACACATGACAGATTCTGCAATATATTACTCCAGTAACCGGTAAATCAGAATTTGATTTTATTGGAAATTGTTTTGTAACAGATATAAAACATTATTCTAACCAATCAAAGATTAAGGTCTCTATCGACATGAATAAACATTTTTTGGCTCGATGAGAATTTGAGATGCGCCATCAACTTAGTTGCAGAGCGACCACAGTAACAACTGCATGTATCCACACTGCCCTTTTGCCTTCGCAAGCCAACCATGGCTGTTGGCGGAAGCCCCACGGATATATTCTTTGCTAAATAAGGCGATGAACATGGTACAAATTCCCGACTGAAATGATGGCATACAGTGAAGACACCATACACTCCCTGATTTGTCAATGACAAGCAAAACACAACCAATTAGAAACGTGATTGGGGGGGGGGGGGGGGGTGTTGGGCTAATAAATTTCCGTTAATTTCCCGTTGACTTAATAAGCTGAATAGGGAAGATGTAAGGCTTTGAGTCAGCAGTTTATAGTCCGACGCTTCGGAGGTCGATCATTATCTGCTTTTGTTTTAGCGAAGAAACACATCCATTCATTTCTGGGAAGCAAAAGTGAAAACGGATACCTTCCCATAGACATTAAAAGCTATAAGCAAATAATTCCTGACAAATATTAGTCTTTTGATCTCATCAATCAAAGAAATCTTTGTAGAAGAGAATCATCAATCCATTCTTTTAAGAAGGTTGCCCATCAAAAATTGCGAACCACGTGAGACATGAATGCATAACAAAACTTTTCACCTCGTCATCATCAACGCAAGCAGCGTCAAAAGCATCAGCATCACGTATCACGCTCTCTTAAAGAGAATTGGCCACCATTTCCCACCATCTTGCTTTTTTGCCATCTTTTGCAGTTTCACGATCAGGGATAGTCTGGCATCATAGAAGCAGGGATGGTCTGGTATCATAGACGCAAGGATGGTCTGGTATCATAGACGCAGGGATGGTCTGGTATCATAGACGCAAGGATGGTCTGGTATCATAAACCCAGGGGTGGGAAGCTAACGTGGAGGGCCAGGTTCCGGGGTGCGGTTATCGCCTTATCACGTCCCACCAAACTTGATCACAAATCTAAACTATAACATTGTTTACATGATTGACATCAGGCTGCAGAATTACACTATGTTTATTTTTATTATCAGTAGTATTATTACCATTACTATTATTATGATTATTATTATTATCACTATTATTATTATGATGATTGTTATGATGATGATGATGATGATGATTATTATTATTATTAATAGTAATATTATTAGCTGTACGTTGTGGGAAATCATGCAACTGCTTATAGAATTGGACATGGACTTAAAGCTAATGAAATTAGCAGTCATATTACAATCACTGACTAGCTGGGGATCACACCATTGGCTTCTGAATGTAAACTTCTAAGAATGATTCTAAATGAAGATGCGTCAGATGCAAAATGTAATCTACTAATAAAGGTAATAATCAGGTTGATCATTATTAGAAAAAGAGACCCAACGATAACGTGTCTCATCTGAAACCTCAAAAATCGCCCAATGAAAGAAAATATAGTTTTTCACCAAGACAGAGTTTAATTACATAACTGAACATAGATTGTGTAAAAATGCACAAAAGCTCCACAACAAACGAACAAACGAACAAACAAAGCAGAAGATCTTAAAAATGTCCGATATTACAGGAAGCTTGCTTACTCCGTTCGTACACACTATTTAACACGTTATGCTGAGATGTAACACATTGAAGATATGAAGTTTTGTCGGTGCTTTGTAAGTAACGTGTAGCCTTCTGTTTTCCATGTATCACGTATTCCACACACTTTGATAGTTTATAACAATTGTAATTCTCTTAGTAGGTTATTCATTCATAGCGTTAAAAGTTCTGTATATATGAGTTCCTTAATTTACTGATTTTTCTAATAATTATTGGCGAATATGATGTGTTGCTTGGCTCTGCTGAATAGTCTTTTAAGCAGTGGCGGCTGGTACTGGGGGCACCATGGGCATTGCCCCACCATTCAAAAGCAGAGAAGGTCCTCCATATTATTTTCAGAATTGACAATTTTTATCACTCCTGGTCATATTCAGCAACGACTTTCCGTGATTTCCCATTGTCTTTCTCTGCAGTGTTAACTGCATAGAAATACTATTTCTATGGTTAACTGTCAACGCATTTCCACAGTTATCTGAGGGTTGTTGACTTGAAGCAGATCACAGGGCTGCATTCTACATTTTCTGTAGTGTTTGACCGTGAACAGCAAGGGCAACATAAAATCCGCCCAAGACTTTGGCATCTGGGCATGCGTAATTCATACTGACTGTCGACGACATCAGACGACTTTCCCTCATTTCTTAGGCAAAATTGAATCTGCCCGTTATCTCAAGAAATCACAGGGAACGTTGTGTGCAAAACGTTCAGCTCGGTGCCCTTGTGAAAACCTATCAGAGCTATCGCCCCACTTAAGCAAATTAGCACCAGGCGCCACTGCTTAGAAGCCACATCGAATAAAAGATTCATCTACAGGATGCCATTTTCATCATCAAAAAAACTGATCTAAACGTTACTCACCATTTGTCTGAAGAGCGTGTTCAGACAAAATTTCTCAAAACTTCCTAAATGCCTACGTACATCCTCTTGTACAATTAGCCGATGCTCACCAATACACAAAACAATACTCGACGTGTAGTCGATGATATTCTCCACCTAACGTACCAACTACCTGGCACCCAGATTAGTATAACCATGTCAAAATGCGAAAGTCACTATCTACCACACATAATCCACTTGACTTTATGGTGGCACTCTTCAACCACTTGAGCAAAATTAAAAATACTTGTAAAGTATCGCAAGTCCCTACCTTCACCAGAAAGAAATTTTGCTCGGATTTTAGGCTACAATCAAACACTTACCTATAGCCAAGGAAATGTAAAGAAAGGCGTTGCATATCATTCAAAAATATGATCGCACTGAAAGGCGTAAAGAACCTCTCTGTGCAACACAAAAATCCAGGCTGGAAAACAACTGGTTTGTGCCAATTGGACTTAATTGTGGGTCATGCCGGTCTCAAATATCTTCATTTCATATCATTTCAAATATTTCAATAACAGTGGCAATACATATATCAAAAGATTAATCTGGTACTGTGGTTCTGTGGTTAAATTTGTGAATGATAAGCAATCGCTTACAAACCAAAAATATACTCAACCGTCTCGCTTTTCATCGTTACAGTCTCTCCAAATTATAGCTAAGCCACAGACAAAAATGATTACGTGTACATCTTCATTTCACTGACACTTATTCCTAACTAAATAAAAGTAGCTGATTGCGGTCACAAAATTTGTTTCTTGGACATCAAACATGCTCAAGTGGTACAAAGTGTCAGGGATCAACACGCGAGTGCCGAATTTGAAAGAGAAACGTGGCAAACTTCAAACAACACTCGGAATATGGCTTTTGGTGTCCTTAAAAATGCACTCTAGAAGTATTAATATTGGTAATGCCATGGTCAGGGACGGTAAAGCAAAGCAACGAGAGCAGCAAGGAAGAAAGGAAATAAACAAAGGACTAGAGAGAAAGAAATAAAAAGAACGAAAACAGCACAGAGAAGACAAAGGGAAAAAAAGAACAAAGAAATAAATATAAAATAAATAAAACGAAAGGAATAAATTAGAAAGGAATCATAGGGACATATAAGAAGGAAGAAAGAAAGAAGTAGAGAGAAAGAAATAAAAAAGAACGAAAACAGCAAAGACAAGACAAAAGGGGAAAAAGGAACAAAGAAATAAACAAAAACAAATAAAAAGAAAGGAATAAATGAGAAAGGAATCATAGGGACATATAAGAAGGAAGAAAGAAAGAAATCTTATTCAGCAGTGTTAACACCATCTCTAAATTCTGTGTAACAATTTGGCAAGTACCAACAACAATCAGTTTTGTTTTACCATGCCCATAATGAAGACGTAACCTATCTTTGTTCAAAGAAATCACAAAGAAACTTGTTGATCTGTTTCTGTTACTACAGTGTTATTAGTTGCCCTTATGCCTCTACTGTCACGCATGTGCACTAACACATGACAACATAAACAAGACCTGCCTTAAAAACATCAAAATACAAAAACAACAAAAAATCCCAAACAAAATTTTCCTCGATAGTGCCATACCAACCTCATCCCGTAAAATCTACGTTTAAGTTGTCTGTAAGCTGCAGTGCATACATCGTTTATATACATAAAGATGATAACATATTTGCACTCCTTTTTGCCCGTTTCCCCTGATGTCTTTAAACCCCTCCCTAGTAAAGGTGCCCATGTTTTGACGGAAATATTATATAATATCCAGTTTAGATTTCACAAATGCGTTGTTTGACTTTTCTGTTTCAATGTAAGCATAGCGTGAGTTGTTGGGTCTCAAAATCAAAAACTGACGAAGATTCTCAAAAATGCAACGTTTAACCATAAATATGTCGCACTTATTACGTGTCAAACGAACGCGACATAACAAATGCCGTCAACATCGGGAATTGATGTCAAATGTAATAATTCTTGACCACCAGAACGAAATATAATACGCTGTAATGTAAAATTCTAAAAATTCTTCACATAATCCATAACGATGTAATCAGTGTTGCTATTTCTCACGGCATCGCACAGTTTTCTGCATCCGGCTTGTAAACAAGATCGGGTTTATTCTTTAGAATTTAACATATTTGAATTTGCAAACCTTTTCAGAATGTGATGTATATGACATGTCACGGTTGAGATGTTTCCAAGTCAATAGAACTGACAACAGTAGATCCCATTCTTGTTTCTATGCACCCAGGTGATCACTGTGACTAAACGGATGATCACGTCCGATTAAAAATCAGAGCCAAATGCTACCCGGTTGTCTCAGAGAGGAGAGAACGTATTTGTTTCAGACGGCGCGATGTTGAAAAGCGTTCTCTCGCTGATTAGTGTTATATATATACCTTAAACTGTAAATGACATTGATTCAAAGGACAATGTCTGCTTTGATAAATGCTATAAAGCAGAATCAGATAGATCAAGGCTATTGGAAAAAAAACTAAGAGACTGTATTGAAGCGAATTCTGCTATTATATTCTGCTAGCCTTAGCTTTCTCCGAAATTTGGCAGCTAAATCTAACCAATCTAATAAACTTACATCCTTTCATGATCACTCCTTACGAAATGCAAATGCTAATACGACCCAATCGTGTGAGTTTGTCCGCAAGCATATAAGCTCCAAAGGATCTTAACATGCCGCCAAAATCATCAGATCCTCAGCAGCATACTAGACTGCAAAATATTTCGGCCATTGAAGAGCATGAGGTCTCATCAAACTGTCCCATACTATATCAGGATAAGTCTAATTCGGTACACCATACGTTTCATTCCATTCATAATCATGATCATCATGATCATCATGACCACCATGATCATCATGACCACCATGATCATCATGACCACCATGATCATCATGACCATTATGATCACCATAAACATCATGATCATTATGACCATCATGATCATCATAACCACCATGATCATCATGATCATCATGACCATCATGATCATCATGACCATCATGATCGCCATGACCATCATGATCGCCATGACCATCATGACCGCCATGATCATCATGACCACCATGATCATCATGACCACCATGATCATCATGACCATCATGATCATCATGACCATCATGACCATCATGACCATCATGACCACCATGACCATCATGACCACCATGACCACCATGACCATCATGACCATCATGACCATCATGATCATCATGACCATCATGATCATCATGACCATCATGACCATCATGACCATCATGACCATCATGACCATCATGATCATCATGACCATCATGATCATCATGACCACCATGATCATCATGACCATCATGACCATCATGACCATCATGACCATCATGATCATTATGACCATCATGATCATTATGACCATCATGATCATCATGACCACCATGATCATCATGATCATCATGATCGCCATGACCATCATGATCGCCATGACCATCATGACCGCCATGACCATCATGATCCTCATGACCATCATGATCATTGTGACCATCATGATCATTGTGACCATCATGATCATTGTGACCATCATGATCATTGTGACCATCATGATCATTGTGACCATCATGATCATTATGACCATCATGATCATTATGACCATCATGATCATTGTGACCATGATGATCATTATGACCATCATGATCATTATGACCATCATCATCATCATCATCATAGCTGTGTTATTCATTTCCATTCTCTTTGCTGTGTTATTCGTTTCCATTCTCTTTGCTGTGTTATTCATTTCCATTCTCTTTGCTGTGTTATTCATTTCCATTCTCTTTGCTGTGTTATTCATTTCCATTCTCTTTGCTGTGTTATTGATTTCCATTCTCTTTGCTGTGTTATTGATTTCCATTCTCTTTGCTGTGTTATTCGTTTCCATTCTCTTTGCTGTGTTATTCGTTTCCATTCTCCTTGCTTTGTTATTCATTTCCATTTCCATTTTCATTGCTGCGTTATTAATTTCCATTTTCATTGCTTTATAACTTTGCATTTTCGATTCGAAGACAAGCGAAGAACCCTCATGTTCTTGCCCCCGCGTGATTTTCTCTGGCCACGACGCTGCGCGGAACGGTAATACAACGGAATGGACATACTATAGCATATAAGCTGTGAGCTATCTAACATGGGATCGAGTTGGATGGAGAACTGGCGTCAATTAATAGGCACATGAACGGCCTCAGGCTCAGATCATGGCGATTCTACATTAATTCCTGCAAAAAAGGAGGGTTTGCTCATGTAATTACGCTCCGCTTGTCTATTGTTTATTTGCCATAAGCGTGTATGCACTTCATGCGAGCTAACACGATCAAATTACATTCTAATCACTTCTACCTGACATACCTTCAGTGACTCTATCCATAATCCGACTCTAAGAATAGTCATAGCAGTGCTGCTATTGACCGTCAACCAGACAACGACAGCCGCGGTCAATGTTAGAATAAAATGTTAGCAAGATACGAAAGGATCGAGGTAAAGTGTGCATACTTTGAGGCTACTATCAGTTTTAAAAAATGTTCCCTGGTCTTCCATCGGTCAGATAAAATGCCTTAAAATGAATGGTATGTCAGCAATGCCGACTTTTCATACCCGCTTATGTTCATCTTTAGTACGCTATTTTAATTCTATTCAAACAACAGAGATAAAGGTACTTCAAACTTCCTGTAGATATAGTTTGAAACGTTTCATTTTTGACATACTCCACATTCTCTTTTGCTTGAATCAGTTTTGTGTAAAGAAACCAGTCTAGTAAAGCTTAATCACACTCATCTCCCTGGAATGCCTAGGGTCACATTCGTCTTTCTGGAATGCCTAGGATCACTTTCATCTTCCTGGAATGCCTAGGATCACACTCATCTTCTTGGAATGCCCAGGGTCACACTCGTCTTCCTGGAATGCCCAGGATAACACTCATCTTCCTGGAATGCCTCGGATCACACTCATCTTCCTGGAATGCCTCGGATCACACTCACCTTCCTGGAATGCCTCGGATCACATTCATTTTCCTGGAACACACTGAAGACATGAGCCCAAATAGTTGGAAAGCAGCTCTTTAAAGAGGTTTGAAAAGCATATTGAGAAGCCAATAGCGCTTTCCAGAATAGTATACAACACAAAAGAACATTTCAGAAGCTTTTAGAAGAAAATAGCAGTAAACGGAACTTTCCTGAAGCTTTCATATAGAACTATTGCATCAGAATTGTTCCTGTAGCACAAGGAAAATTTCTAGAACGTTCTAGACGTATATAAGTATTCTTGCTTCCTTGAACTCGGTCATTTCAAAATATTGCTAACAAACAGTATGAGCCTTTGAAATCTCATCACGTCCAACTCTGTCGTTATTATATTTTGACAATTTCTTTTTATTTTATAACTTGAGGTGAGTTGCGTAAAATCTTGAGAAATAAACCTTGCCACTCACACTCTCGAATGTTGTGTTTTTACGTTAACTGCTCAGCCGGCTTACGAATCCACATTTTCATGCATATTTCATTCAATATTGTCTCTTCTGAAATTTTCTACACATGATGGATGACCACAAAAACACCATCAAATGGGACCCAGCTTCCTTTAAAAGTGGCGATGAACTGAAATCCTGAAATATGACAAGAATGCGTCAATAAATTATATTCAATTTCAAGATAAGGCTACTTCCAGTCTCCTTCAAAGCATTTTGCTGGTGTTTGTCATGTAAAGAACAGAACAAGTGCCCACACCACACTCTAATAGATCCAGAACCGTTTAACGTTTGATTGATCAATTCTCTGACAAATATTATCGGTTCACTATTACGCTGATTCTATTATACATCTGGCATGGCAGTTGATGAAAATGTTGAACATTACTTCAAATAAAGAAGGTCCTGTCTATCTCAGTTTTGCAATTACATGACCTCGTTTATAGTCCCACGCACTTTACCTGTCTCTCTGTTGATTCCACTGACTTGGCCATATCGTGTACCAGTGGCAAAACAATATACAAAAATGTAGTCGTGGGGTTTACTATATAACCAGTAAAATATACAATTTGCAACTCTGCTACCCTTTTTAGTAAGAAAAAAACAACCGATCCACAAATCGTGAACTACTGCTGTTGCATGACCACGGCCTTTTTGGGCCAAAATTCGCGAATGGATTGTTATCCTCTGCATTTCAACATACCTCTATGTAGCGCGGACGTACACTACTTACCTAAGCTACAACATTAATTTAGGAAATGACATTCAAGTTCATAAAATTCAGCGCAACGTAAACATTACGCACAAAGAAATATGGAAAGTACTATGCTCGGTATAACCTGGAAAGGCAAAAAGACGGTTGAAAAGAGCTGACACCAAAGGGATCTCATTGAAGTTGTAATGGAAAGAAATTATAGATGGGCTGGCCACGTAGCAAGAATGCTTGCAAACGATGAACTAGAAGACTAACCGGGTGAGAACGAAGGAGTTGTGGAAAGTGATTCAGAAGAAGGCAGAAAAGTAAATGAAGAACGACTTCAGTTGATATTTTTGAGTGACCTGGGGAGGAATTGGCAGTGACAAAAGGCGGCGCATATTGAAGAAGGGTTACGTCCTGCAATGGCTATTTTTGGCTGAGAATGATGAATGACAATGAAACATTCAAGGACATCAATTTGTAAATGAGTTGTGAGTTCAATTGTATTGAACGAATCTGTTTTGTAATGTGTAGAACAGCGCTCTGCTAATTTCTGATGGCAACGCCCAGTTCTTTTATCGCCCACGGGGCACTTCCAGAATAATAATTTATGAAACTCTTAACTTAGTATACAGTGAGTATGAAACAGTTATTATAAACTAAGTCAAAACAGTTTGGGTGTCTTATAACTAAAAATGGATAACGAAAGCATGCGTCTTTATATGTCGAGTGTAGGGTTGACCCTCTCTGTAATATTCGTGACTACAAACAAACAGCTGGGTTATCCAATTTAAATAATAAATGAGAAGTTTGTTCAGACAAGACAGGGTATGTAGTGCACGCGACTTCATTACACCAAGATGTCCTCGATTAAACTGTCACTAAACGAAAGACTTACGACCGATTATCACTTCTAAGTCAGCCACAGAATATCTTTAGTTGAATTATCTAACCCTATTTAAAGTAATGCGAATCAATGGGGAAAAACACCTATTTTAGGATAAAACTATTTCATCACTTTCTGCATGATATCAAGGAAGTTTCACCTCTCATTGTACACAATTAACTTCTTTTACCTTTGAATATATCTTATGACATCCGAACGTAAGTCTTCTTAAATCCATGAATAAATAAGGAGCACACACCTTTAACAAACAAATTGGCTCTTCATCATGAAGAAGTCAATTTCAAAACAATTTGACCACAAATATAGGCAATACAACTAACATTAAAAAATAGACATAATATACCATTTCTTCCAAGTTAATATTAAATATAACTTATCTTTAACACTTACCTGATATTCAGTCATGTGTCCCATGCGCTGCACCAGGCATTCTAAACCAAGACTTCACGGTATTACACAACTGTTAAAAAATGCCCCCAAGCCCCCTTAACCCCACCCCGCGTTCTCCATAATACTTAATAAGGTATATACAATTTTTGAGTGTCCACAAGTGTGCTGCTTGTTCTGCTACGGATAAATTGATGATTATAGTATATAGACTCTTGTTGCACCACCAATAAAAGTGTCTCGTTTTTATTTGAGTATATTACTAGTTGATTCGTTATCTATAGTCGTACCATGACATCAAGCTCACTGTCCACACTCCCAGTAATGCTGGTAATCGTTAACTGCCCCGTACTCTAAAATTCCAGGAGGACTGGTAAAGAACGTTGTGGTTGTTGCCATAACACTGCAAGTCCATTGATCAAATCCTACACCTTAGTTTTATAACATTCTTTTAAATCAGAAACTGGTTTTTACTGGAATGGCAAAAAACAAAAAAAAACCCACACCCCCAAAACACCAGGTAAAGGAAAAAATCGAGATTTTCTCGTATATACACACACATTGCCGCTCAAGATGGCGCCCAGGGATCTTCTTTATTGCTGGAGTATGTAGTACGTTCAAATCGCATGTTATCGACGTGTGTCATGTTGACATCCAACTAGAGACATGGCATGACCTGACATTCACTTAATCTTGTCTTAAATCTCGGTTAAGAAACACCTAAACGTTTCTCATTGCTCTCTCCTTAAATCGATCACTCCCTCCAGCCAACTTAAATACTAATTGTCATGAACAAAACAGAGCCTGCTGTTTCGCATTTTGTAAGAGATGGCTATGTAATTCAAACGCGTGATCATAAACATTCGACGATTGATCGCGCATGTGCAGTCGTGTCAAAGAGGCATTGCACGCAGGTTACGATCAACGTTTGAACAAATCAACGTTTGCGTGCGAGCAAAAAATCGTGCCTTTCAGAATATCAGACAACGACGTCAAGATCTGAGACAATAAAATGGCGCAATGACTTTTCTCCTAACATTTCTAACCAAAGGAGTATTTAAGGATTTGCTGTCAAGAAATCGCCTTTTGCTTCTTAGCAATAAGAATTTCATTTGTATTGACAATGGGCTTATCAACTAAAATCGAAAGCACTTCACTAAAGTCGGTTTTATTTGGAGCACAAAAAAATTTGATTGGCGTTGACCTGTACAGAACTAAAGCTACTGACTGTGGTAATCCCTAAGCAGATTCCTTTGCTTTTCCATACAACTTGATAATAAAGAAAAAAGCTGGATGCCTCGTGTTTAACAACTGAAGAATTAATCTTGCATCAGCCAGATATTCAATGTCTCAGCCATGGTATCACGCCGAAAAACCCCCTGAAGAATGTCATGCCAAATGTGGATTAGAATGGTTGTCAGCCGTATAGCCCAACACTCAGAAACAAGAAGTAATAAAGTACAGTACCTTGAGCCAAAATGTTCAAGATCGATACCGTAAATATACCCTATGCGGGAGCCCTGCGGTGTGCAAGTGGGTAAACAGCTGCCATAAAAATGGGACGCTGCACTGAAACATGAGTGAGTGAGTAGGGCCCACTCTAGACGTCGCCTTTCAGTCGAGCTTCATACATCCTCCAAAATCTAATACAAACTCAACAGAAGAACGTCTTCATTTTACGCATCGAATTTCAACTGCATTCAAGAGTTGATTTTGCTTTTGAAGCACAAACCTATTGCCTACGCACTTCTTAGTTCGACACTGACTATGACCTAAATCAGTTGGATTTATGACGACCGACACAAGAGCGACGTCTAAACTGGGCCAAGTGGGCCAAGTGTGTAAGATTCTATGCTTTGCATTTGCTGGAACCAATAACATGATTTTGTGGGTTTTTCGAAGTGGCATCTACCGCATGTCCCATCATTTGTGAGAAATTTCTCAAAAACTACCATGAAGATGAAAGATTTTGGATAATACGTGACTAAGTGACTAAATTGTGTGGGGCCGCATAATACAACCGCGTAATACAACCACTAAACAAACGATATCTCATTTTGCATCTTACCCGGCTAATGTCCCTAAACGTGTAACGTCAAACTATTTATGAACAAATAAAGGCTCCCTAAGGTACTATTTCTTAACTGTGCAATTAATTATATTCTCCACCTCCTAGCTATTCTTCATCTACTATCTATTCTTCTATTGATGGCAGGTGGCAGAGCGTTCATGGGATACAAGATGAGGGAGACATTCACCAATTATCACGTTTCAGTTGTGAAAATCAACACGGAGGGCAATTTTCTAATAATGTAACTCTCTGACGCAATTGGAAGCAAATGCTGTGTACAATAGACGTTCTCACAGAAACAATCTCACTTTGTCAGCAATATAGTTCTGATCACAATAACTGCTTTGGTGATAAATATCTTCCATTGAGCGCACGACACAATAGTAATCATCACATTTTTTCATGAACTATATTCTGCTGTGCTCTTTGGCATGGCGCATAGCATCGTGTACAGTGGTGGGGCCACGAGGAGGTACATGGGGGCAAATACCCCACACTTTGGGCGAAAGATGGTCCTCGAGCGCTATCTTTTATGGAGTAATTGTCATGAAATAATCAAACATCCTTATCATTAGGGGCAAGTGTGGTACCGGGATATGCATTCTAAGCCAAAGCAAAGGGACATCCCAAATTTTCAAAGGGGTTTCTTGCCCTTCCCCACTTTATTTACCCTGCCCACGCCGCTGGTCATGCAGCGCAGTCATTTTTCAAAAATGAAACAGGTCATAGAGTTTTTCATAATCGACATAATAGTCAGTAATGTTATATTTTGACGACATCCTTCCGTCACCTTCTGTTTTCTTTCTGATGTACAAGTCGTGGCATCAACTGCATACTCAGTTCTTGTACCTGTCAGGCACTGGCACTTAGAAACAAGGGCAAAACATAACCAGCATCTTCCACATGCCAGTGATTAATATTATTAGAGTGACGATACTTCTGAGCCATATTGAAAACAAATGCCGCGCTTGATTCTAACCTTTTTCTTCGGAGGGCATTTGAGTAGAGAACCTTTTGAAAACCCAAATGTAATTGAATACCTATGCGCGGCCGACACTGTTGCTGGACGTCTTGACGGAAAACAAACAACAAAAACAAACAACTGCATCTGTATCATATTTTATGGCAGTGGATACAAGACTTTACGGCAGGCTGGCAACAGCAATGAAAAATACATCAGCTATCCATTAGCAGCCCTTTCGAAGAAGACAATGACCCATTTACAAATTTCGATCTACAAGGCCTTAGTCAACAGACAAACACACTTTAAATTAAGTTTTGCACAATATTCACAACTTTTATCGAAGTTGAATTTTAATCAAACAAAAAATGTAAATTAAAGGCTGCGACATTCTGTTGCTTGTCTACACCCTTGTTGATCGAAAATTCGCTGACAGATCGTTATCTAAACGGCTCCTAAACGTTCGCACTTTTCATTCTAGAGCCATGTCTTTAATGCTGTTTATGAATAAATCCTATAAATTATAGTTGGCACAAAAAATATATTTTGCACGCATAAAACCACGAAAATATATCAAACCATGAATGAACAAGTCATGGATAAAGCCACAACAGACAGACAAGATTTCAAATAGCGAGAAGGATGATACCAGTAACATGGCAACATAGGAAATTTCCCGTCTGTCCCAGCCATATGGCACAGACTTGGGAAAAAGTAATTTGATACCCGACGTTATCGCAAACCGCCAATGTCTATAACGTTATTGTTATATTATTTCAATTCCAGACAACATTTATTTCATTCTATAAACAGGTCTGTTGTCTCACAAAAAGGTGATGGACACGAGGCGTTGTGTCATTCAGCCAAAATTAACCAGGTTGTTACACTCGGTCTAAATGGCAAATACAATACTCCATACGCTACCCTCAGTTGTTGAAAAAGACTCAAATCTGTGCGATAGAGCGTGCACAAACCTTCCTCGTCTATTAAATATGAAAATGTGATCCTCAAGTTGTCAAGTGAATGAAAAAGGTCAGCATGGGCCATTTGAGGACCGTATGACCAGACTGGCACGATACAGCAAAGGTACAATCTGTTTGATAGAAATTGCATTTTACCATCTTAAAAACTCACTGTGAAATCTACATTTGAAGGATTTATTAATTTCTCAGTCTAAACTGATGTTTTAAACAATAGTTGGCCATTTAGAGGGCAAATGTTGGGTCACTTCTTTTAAAACAAAGCCCGGATTATCCTCGTAAAATTGTCCATCTTGCATAAGTAACTAAGGGCAACGTGGATCTTTCTTGGAATTTCAATATGGGTCTTTTTTTATTTTGCTGGCTATCAAGGGGCTCCTTTCCTGACAATTTTGCTCTTGATGTTGAATGTTATCCATGCTAAGACCACTGTTGAACCCTTTTGCAATACAGCACCACACATCAAAGTGGAAACAGTTTCGATGACAAGTGCTTCCCTAAACGACTTCGTTCTATCTGAGAGTTATCAGCCTGGTTGTTATATTTATAAAAGTAATATAAATACATCTATTGCACTAACCTATGTGATGAAATGGTTTTCTGGAAGGTGTTTGATGAAACGTCAAAAAATAATTTGATAAATTCAAATCATGTCACTTTCTCTAAGAATTATCAGCCTGGCTGTTATATTTACCAGAAGACTCCGTTTTCCATTGCTGATATCAATCATAACTATGTTGATGACAATTTCATCCTATTAAACACTGAAAATGTAACATGTAAATACAATGTTCACAAATTTAAACTTGAGGCAAAACATGGCTTTTGAAAATCAACTCAGCTCCACCCAAGTCTGCTGTTCGTCCAGTGACATCGACCATTTTGGAATCAGAGAAAAATAAGGCACCAGCGAAGAAAGAACAGCCATGAATAAAGGTCATCTTAAAATCGATGTCGTAAACTCCGTGTTGACAGTCTCAATCAAAATAATAAAAGAAAAAGAAAAAGTGCTTTTCAATAGAGCTGGTATAGCTCTGGGGGTTAATTATTGCTATCCGTAAACAAGGATGATTATCTGCACGCACATTTGCGAGTTAATTGCTTACATTAGCATCCAAGGATATTAATATACTCAACTCAGTCGCACATTCAGTGTTAGTTCCTTGTAAATTGATCGTAAATACACTCTTCTTAATATCAAAACACAACGACGAGCGTAAATGGTCATTCTTAAAATGCTACTAATATATAAGGTAACATAAATGTACCTGCTTTTAACCCGATCGGACGTAGTCAATTTAAGAGACCATAAAATTCTAAGTTTTTTATCGCAAGCTTATTAATTATAACAAGGAATCGATATTTTTCAAGTTATATGCATGATAGGAATACAAGGGTTTAGAGTAGGTCTTTTCTCCTCTTTGATATTTCAATAAGAACTCGATTCATTATGATCAAAATCAGTGATCTATTTCACTTGATTTCAAACTCACATCAATTTAGGTTAAGTACAGTAAAGATGAAAACGTAGCCGACCATCAATGTTCATTACAACACAATAAAAAGCCAAAACGATTAAAAGCTTTTCCTTATCCTGTGGGAAGTAGCTATCTTCGCTCGTGTATTTATAGAATGTTGGCTTGCTTTGGAGGACGGATTTTTACGGCAGGTGATTATGCATATTTCGTAAAAAGGTCAAACCATCTTGGAAAACTTTATTCACATACATTTAATGTCACAATGGCCAGGTTTTCAACAACTTTCAGGACTAATTGACCCAGAATGATAAAGATCGAAAACGATTTCTAGAAATGATACACAAAGCTATCGCTGTACAAACGAACGCTATCGTTGTCCAAAGCATTAACATCCTCCAACGTTTCGTCTGCTTGCATCGAATTGAGTGAATTTGTCAAACAACGTGAAGATGATAACTATTAGTGATAAATTTACCTATATTGCTTAACAACAGTTAGTACGAAATGAATTTAAATCAAACAGCATTGGTCATCAGAGCACAGATTGGTGGAAAACATCTCACACGTTTTTACTACAAAGCAAATTACAAACAGTGTTAAGAGAAGTGTGAGTGAACTCAATGCATGATTCACCTACCGAATACTGTCTTCTTCCACTGATAATCGACTAACGTTTAAACACGGGAACTTAGGTCAAAGTGACAGAGTAAACTTTCTGAAATAACCAGCAGCAGAAGCAAAATAATCCTTTAACAGCCCATCACAAACAATAATAAGTGACAACAAACAATCGCCTCAGCTCGTGGAGTGATCGTGTTCTATTTGCGAACGAATGGTTTCCTCAAGATAGATCCATGGTATGTCCCGAGTTTACCATTAGTCTCGATGATAGCAATGAAAGGATCCTCAGAGAAGAACCATGAATAACGTCCCTTCTGACTTTTGTTTAGCAGCCATGGAAGTAGAAGAATTTAAGTACAATGGAATCCCGTTAATACGGCCACCAACGGGCCGCAAAAAATTGGCCGTATTAACGGGGAAGGGTCAACTTTTGGAGTTTAAGGGATAGACATTAATAGTAACATCCTAAACAACTGTTCTCTTTAAGATAAATCTGGAAATGTAGGTACAGTTATAGAATAAAAATGTTAAATAACTACTCCACAAATAAAACAAAACAAAAGTCCTTGGCTCGTGGGCTTTAAGCACCAAATCATGTTTTTGATTTTTAAAAAAATTGGTGCCCTTTGACGTCAAGATTGATGGAAAAGCTGTAAATCGAGGTGGTGGATACGCATGGAAGTCCCTTGCGTTTACAGATTTACAGGACAACAGAAATATGTTAATCTTCTGAAAAGCCTTCTAGATACTGATAATAATCTCTTGTGAGGTCCAGCCGCCAAACAGAAATCCGAAATTAAGTCCGAAATTAAAACGAACAAAAGAGCAAGAAGCAAGAGGGAAGAAAAGAAGCAAGCGACTTTAATAATGAAAAGTTCTTTTGCAAAACGAATTATTTTGATTTTATTACAGTTTTGCTAAATACAAATGGCCGTATTAACGGGGTGGAATTATAACGAATCCTGTTTGGGATCGCAAAATTTGGCCGTTGCCCTATTAACGGGAGGCCGCATGAACGTTCTTTTATGAGACTATCTATGGCCATCTCTCCGGGCCAAGCAAATGTGGTCAATAATAAAGAGTTGGCAATATTAGCGAAGTGGCGCTAAAATAGGGTTCCACTGTATTATTTTCTACCCGGGGTTCCCAATATGCTTTAGGAGCCTGCTACTGAAAAATATCGTTTACGACCTTCTGACTTCAGAACAACGTATCGCTTTCTTCGTCGCCATTACAGAGGTGCCCTTTTTCAGACTGGCTCAATCATAGGATTGTACTTTTCTAGACTGACTTTGCTAGGTGTTAAATGGACAGACAAGCAGACGAACCAATCGATAAGGCAGCAAGTAGCAAACTTGGCTGGCAGTGCACAGCGTAGGATTCTGGAGATAGCAAAAG
>JANTCA010012337.1:0-24195 GCA_024741275.1 Chironex yamaguchii | reverse complement strand
ATGCAATCGTGTTTCTTATGCATTTGTGCTTCCTATACAACAAAGGCCAGATGTGTTTGCTAAATTAGTCAGATTTGATTTATTCAAATACCACAATGGTCAATGGTTCGAAGTATGCAATCGTGTTTCTTATGCATTTGTGCTTCCTATACAACAAAGGCCAGATGTGTTTGCTAAATTAGTCAGATTTGTGGTCCTGACGGAGAATCAAACTGGCAGCAAATCTGTTAAAGGTCGAATGAAGAGATTTTAAGCATTGAAACGCATTGTCAACAGCAGAATGGTAAAGATTCATGCCCAGTCTCTGAGACTGCACAGTGAATGCTTCACGTTGAATAACTACCATTAGGATTTTGGGCAGAAGCACTAGTAACTGCTGTTTACGTGTAAAATGACTACATCTTTTAGCTGCATCCAATGAATGCAAACTTAAAAGGGGGGTTCTCAGCAACAGAACAGAGAATGGTCTAACAAATAATCACGCACTATCTGTGCTACCTATGCAGGAAAGAAATTGATTGACATTTTCCTTGATGCTGAGTTGAAAGCACTAAAATCTGATATCATGTTATTGATGTTTCTTATCATTGTCCACGACCATTGTCTGGCAAAGACCTTAACATCTAATATTAAGTTATAGACGTAACCTTAGTTATTTTTTTCTGACAATCTACGTAAAAAGACTCTTAAAGTGGGAGAGCCTTGTAACATCTGGCGCAGCGTGTATAAAAGCACATAAGCGGATAGCATAGCCTTCATCAGCTTCACCCAAACAAGTCAACCCCTCCTAGCTGTGACACAGACTATTTTCACCAACTGGACCCTGTATAACTATTTCATAAGCCCACTGCCTTGCGGGATACGGTTCTAGAAAGCGAAGGGTGAGGTCCCCAACTGAAAACTCCAGCAGAGAGACACCCCTAACAGATCCCGCCCTCTGGCCCACAGCATGCGAGTATCCCCTGCAATTGCATGATGTGTTATCCCAGCTATGGCTTAAATAAGAAGTGCCTGGTATCACTGTAAGTTCGCTAGTTGAGCGTGCTTCTAGTCTTGGTCAAGACACTCTGGGCCTACTGCTGAGAACTGTACAGGCAATGGTGTCACTTAAAAAACAACTTGACCATTCAGAAGCAGGATGACTGGCAGCCTTTCGGTTGTGCTTCTCAGTACAACTGATGCAAATGGCAACTGAATACAGCTCAAGTTTGTAGAGCACCGCATCGTGTAGAAAGCAATGGCAAAGCACTTGAGTACTATGCTGAGCCCAACATGACGCTTCACAGAAGCACAGCAGACGTTAACAACATAACCTGATTCCTCCAGCAGGAGATGTCTCACTAGGTGCAGGTCCTAATGTACAAGTTAACCTGGACTGCCAGCCTGATACTGTCCATTTGAACAAGCTAAGAAAGATAGCTACACGGAAAGTGCAAATTCTCATTCAACCTAAAAAGAAAACGTGGTACAAGAAAAGGTACAGCTCGATATCAACACCGCTGGTATACATGAAGCCACTATACAAATATATGCTCCAATGTCAGATTTCTCAGAAAAAGCAATAGGGAATTTTATGAACATCTTGATCCCGCAGAGGAATATTTTGGGTCGCAAGAGTTTATTGTTGGTATGGGGACTTTAATAACAAGGTCGGAGAAGGAAGAGAAAACAGGCATGTTAAGCCTTTTGGTCTGGGCTACTAGAATGAGAGGTGACAATGGAATAGAAATAACAAGTAATCATTAACACTTGGATTGAACAGCCTTGGCAGAAAAGATGGACATGGGAGACCTCAGGAGCATCATTTAGAAACCCAATCGATTTCATCACATCAAAGCTAAGAGGTGTCCAGGAGTTAACTGTGCAGGTGACCATATCCTGTGATCTGCAGCACGAAAGTTAGTTTCAAGAAGTTGAAAGCAGCCAAGCCTACCCCACAGCTGAACTACAGCAAGCTGTTAGAGGAAGGCATGAAAAAAGAAGTATGGTATTGCTGTCAAAAACAAATTTGATGTATTGTTATGACAAGTAGACCGATCACACTGGGAAATTTTCAACCTAGCCCTGACAAGCAACAGAGTGGGCGAAAAGAAAGAGCATGGCGCAGGACATACTTGATGCAATGAAAGAAAAACAACAGATTCAGTCAAGTCAAGCATATATATAACCATCTGAACAAGAAAATGAAGAAAATGAGCAAACAAAGGAAACCTGGTTGGACGATGAATGCGAAAGAATATAACAACTGCAAGGAACTGACAGCAAAAGAGTCAAATCAAACAACTCACAAGAGAGAACACGTGAAAATGGCTGCAGCAAAGACAAAGACAGAACAGTTCTAATGGGAAAATATGCAGTAATGAGAAGGTAGATAAAATACATTGGAGACCTTTTCCACAATGACTGCAGGGAGAGACTTACGATAGAGAAGAACATGACAAGACCTAAAATTCTTTAGATGAAATCAGAGTTGCCACCAAAAATTAAGAAAAACAAGGCCTGTGGACCAGATAACCACAATATAGAGATGACATCAGGATTGCAAGACTTTGGACTTGAAAAGATCACAGAACCTGCCATAATATTTACAACACATGGGAAATACAAAGTAACCTTCGCAGATCAGTTTTCATAACCCTTCCCAAAAAATCAGGATGGAAGCTATATATGCACAATGCAATATCTGTGCTGCAAATGCTTTGTGAAACAAGTATTGAAGTTGAGAAAGACCTGCCTGTGTTTCACTGAGTATGCAAAGCCATTTGATAAAGTAAAAACGTGATTGATATATTACAGACTCTGGAAATTGATGGGTAAGACCTGAAAATTATAATTAACCTTTACTGGGAACAAAAAGTTGCAGTTCAACTAGATGGTGCATTGAGTGACTTTGTGAAAATTACGTGCAGAGGAGAGTACGACTATGTGTGTTCATCCAACTTTTGCAGTATATATAGGGAAACGATAATGAGAGGAGAACATATGAGCAAGGGTTGTGTAGTAGATGGATACAAATTTAGGCCTTATCAGATACTTGAGACGTGTGTGTGTTTCGTGAAGACTTATTGGAATGGTGAGAGGTCACTCGCCAACACCCACTACAGCACATCCTCACCTGCTGCACTGTCTACAGCTTGTGTACTTTTCCTCTATTTTTCTGATTGTTGAATCATGGAAGACTGTTCCTGGCAACAGGGTTCCTGCTTATCACTTCTAAACTGATACAAGGATTTGAAGGTTGAAATCAGTTGACAGGTTCCTCACTGATGCACCATAAAGGAAACAGTCTTGAACAAAATGGTTGGGGCTCTACTGTCTTATTACCTAAATGCCAAACAAGAATCCACACTTTTCCTTCTGGTGCTGGACATGGTATTGGCTCTAACCCCATTGCTAAGTCACATTTAGAACACACCTCCACTTTTGTGTTGATCATAATAAACATTAGATATGATTTTCATCACAGTTTTTCAAACTATGCATTTTGTTTGTCTTTGTTTGTTGCATGCTTAGCAATCATCTAAATATGAGCCAATCAGATTTAAAAAACAACCTAAACACGCAGTTAAAAAAATGTTGCTATAAAACGTATCAAAAATTTTTATGACAATCATTACAAAAATTGTCCAGTGGAGATGATTGTTTACAATAAGGCTGCAGTATCTCCTGGCATGACTCCTTACGTACACTAGTACTAATCACCTGTTTATCCAGGCCAAGAGAGCTTATCTGTACAGACACTTTTGCCTTTGATGGTTTGTTTACTCCTATAACAAGGCCAGCAAGCAACTTCTCAAGTCTAACAGCCTGAACCCAGTCATACCTCCTAAGCAACCTTGTCCCAGATTCACAAACTTAAATTTGTCAACTGGGTAAACCCCACAGGCCTGATATCCAGCCTTCACATTTGCCGGAAAAACCCCTTTATGCAAGACCTACCCTACTTTATTTGGTCCAAAATGAGTGTAAAGTGTCCATTGAGTGGCTGTAATTAATCTTGTAACATGTGGTGAAAGCTAAAGAAGTGTTATGTCCTCTTCAATAGCCTTTCCCCCTAGGTTACAGTCAAACATAAGTAGCAATGGACACTGTATTAAATGAACTCGTGGAAACCACAAAAAGATTCTGTACTCATCCAACCATCGTCTAAAACACCACACTATCTACCTGGAAATGCATTATCTCCTTGCCAACTCAAATGTAAATTTGTCCTTGTGAAAATAGTTCAAGGATCAAGTGCCTTTCCAGGTGTATATACCTTTACACTTAACAGAGTCACTCAGAAACCCTGACTCGTCACAATTCAACATAAGCTGTTGCCTTAATTTTTAGTGCTTATGATTGCTCCAACCTGCTCATCAAAATCACAAACAATAAATGTATTCACTGTTGCTGACTTTCAAGCTGAACTAATAACTGATGCTTTCTTCAGTGACAAGTTGTTTCTTTCAATAAATCAATAAAATCACAGTTTAGAAACATTGATCAATGTCATTTGTTTGTATATAGTGGGCTACAAGATCCAAAGATTTAGGAACTATAGGGACAAATTCTAATCTGCAAATAAAATTAAAACAAGATGCCTTTCCAAATCCTCTGTAAGTGCTGGTGGGCAGCTGCCAGGTATTTTACTTCCAAATTCCTGCTGTTGATTCATTCTATACCTCAGTATACCCTCTATTATCCTGTATTTTGTTGTAGTACTTTGAAGTGTTTTCCACACTGCACCTCCATTAACACATTTGTGCCAGACTACAAGTATACTCATAGTCCAGTGATGTTCTAAAATCTTGACTACGAAAATACCAAAAAATGATTTAATGACCACCATAAAAGTATCATATTGTTTTTCGAAGAGCAGAATGATAGGAAAGCATTTGATCAGTGCGGTCGATTGTTGTAATTATGCAAAGAATCAGGTTTCATTTTGGGCTGCCTCCATTGATTGGTCACAGTCACAAGTTTTGGTTCAGTGTGCTTGTTGCTGATTGTGAGTACATCACATGTGTCCTTCCATTTGGCAACAACACCATCACTACACATCCAGACAAATTCCCACAAAAGCATGTTCGCTGTGATGTAAAGTACTTAGCAAGCGAAACAGAATTGTAATAATTGTCGGCAAACAAAGAATAGCCTTTACCAAAAAAAGTCCACCATGAGATGCAGCATTACCACCGCTGATTGGCCTAGACCATGGGGATCGTAATCCCCTTCAGATTGGTCTTTTATTGCAGCTAAAATATTCGAATGTGCAGATAAATTCTTCTCAGCATGCAGTCTTTGTAAGCAGATTATAATCTTGTTTCAGATGTGATACGAATAAACTCATAGTCAGGTCTGCAATTCCATTGTCATTCCAATGCTAAAAATTTACTTGTACATGAGTAAACTCGTAGTTAGGTCCTATCATGCCCCAGCTCATCCATAAACCTGTGCACGAGATATCTTGTATCAAAAATGCCAAAAGAAAGAAGGTCATAATTGAAACATATGGGCTTCCATTGGCTATCTTATGAATGCTTTTGGATGAATAAGCAAATAAGTGAGCCGAATTTACTGCTGGTCAAATTATGAAAATTTACAAATTGTTAACGGATGCTAACATGTTAAAGCATTTTCCTTATCATCCTCAGACGATCAATCTTCACTTTTTTGCTTGTACTTTAGCATCCTCAATTTTGATAGTTAGTAACTTAAATGAAATACAATGTGTCAGATACATCTTATGGCCACAATCAGTGTGTTCATACCCTACAGCCAGGTATACCACAAATTGATTGCTCCTTGACATTGCTGTATATGACATCCATCCAAAGCAAATGCACTTTGAAATTATTAACTATTTTGATCTATTAAATTTTTTAAAGTCACATGACTGAACCTATGAGACACTACAAAGACAAAATATTACCAGATAAGGGTGAGTTATATCAAAGGTAACTGAATCATGTACTGTATTGTGATATCTATGATAACTGATGATCAGTACATGGCATAGTACTTACCCATTTAACATATGATATGTATTTGCAAGAACTAAATTTTATAATTGTTGCATGTTATCTGCTAACTCAATTTTTAAAATGCGCCTGGGAGAAATTATGAGGTCATAATATTAGAAAAACATGTCTATAAAGCAATTAAATGGGTCCAGGCATCTAAGGATATATGATTATAAATTGTTAAGTAGAAATAAATCTCCTCAACAAGGAGCCAGTTGATGAGGCTACACAATTCACAACACATGCTCTGGTGCTCTTTCATCTGATGGTCATTTCCCACACCAGAAACCAACAAAATTTCTTTCTAAAGTGTAGCCTATATCTCTGCAACTATCCTTCTTGCAATTCAAAAGTGTATGCGAGTTCCTACATTTTTGGCATCAAAAAGTTGTTGAACTAACAAGCTACTACTTGAAATAAGCAGAATAGTTAAAGATACAGTTCCACAGACATTGTTGAAATATATACAATTTATAAGCATCCTTTAGTCTTCCTCTACTACAGGAGGTTATACTATGCCTAAGAACACACACAATTATCCTTCTGCCATGAAACCGGTCCTGAATTTTGCAAAAGCATGCTAATTAGGAACATCTTCATAAAAATGTTTCTCATATTCTGGATTCTGACATAAATCCACAAACTGGAAGTGGAAATAATCTTGACCTTTTAGGCAAACAAGTATAAGGAGTTGGTCACATTTTGTGGTAAGATTCACAAGGTGGCTAGAAAATATTGACTTTGTAATGGGTCATTATGAAATCAGTCCCCAATCAAGTGTCACATCATATACAATACAAACATTGAGTTTAAGTTACATAGGTGATGCAAGGAATTTGTAATCAAATTCTGAAAATGATTTTATTCTTAAAGCAACAGTTTTCTTTCAGAATAAAAGGAAATAGATGAGCTGTTACTTTCATGATATGGATGAAGGTTTGAACACAAAAAATAAATTTGTAGGGGCCTTTACAATTCTAGACCTGCATTGGTGTCTCAAATCCAATTGCCATTCTATAGCTTGATCTGACAGATTTAATCCAACGAACAAGGCAACAATAGATGCTTTGACCAAAAAACAGTTTCACCAATATTCTAGTGCAAAAAACACCAAATGTGGAAAAACTACTCAGAAAATAAAGTATATGATCCATTTTGAAGTGAACACTCCTTGTGGAACCCAGCTCCAGGGAACAACTAATATTCCCCTTGTGCTTAAGCAATAAAATGATCTGTATGGCATCAGGTTGTCTAACTTGCTAATTTGTAAACATTTTCCTTAAAGCTCAGATTTCCTCCAAGTGCGCTGGAGCTAAATTTAGGGGAGGGGGGCATGACTCAATTCTTAAGATGCTAAGCATGAAAACTAAGGAGTTAAAAAAGTTCAAAAAACCTATTTGCTTCCCGTATTCATAAGGGCACTTAGTGCTATGTGGTTCTTACCAATAGCCCCAGTACAGTAATGGTAATTCCAAAACACTTCAATCTCTTTTCTTGTCAACTTTCACCTCTGGATCCACAAACAATTTCTCAGAATGCTTAATATGTTATTTTGTTTATAACTACTCTGTCTGGTCAATATCCACTAGGAACTGTTTGTTGTCAATTACAGCTAACCCTTCTCAGGGAACTATTGCAATACAAAGTTTTTTCTTCAATACCATGATCATATTTGATCTAATATACCTTGTGTTAAGCACTTAAATAATTTTAGTATTTATATAACAAACTTTTCTTTCAATAAATAATTTTTTACCGTAAAAGCACTGGTAGAAAGATATCATTGCATAAGCAAAAACTTAATGACTTGGAATGAAATGTTTTTTCATTTTCACTTAAGTACTAATCTTTTAGCATAAAACTTGTCCTAATAATGTGTACAAATTATGTACTATGGCTATATTTAACTATTTTCAGTTCTCAAAGTTTATTCTTTCAAAAACATTGATCAAATAAAAAGCAAGCGTACGTTAGCCTCACATTGTCTTCAGGTTGCTCTCATGCTGGGTGAAATCAAGGTCTCTTTTCTTAAAGATGTTCATAAATATAAAATAATATAAAGTAAATAATCTTCCATCAAAAGCACCATATTAAGTGCAATAAAGTAGTCACCTTATTGTTTATTTAGATTAATGCCCACTTGGATACAATGGCAAACACTTTGCTAATAATTACAAGCATAGCGGGAGATGCCTAGTTTATGTGCAATTACATAACTGATTATCATTATTGAGAGGGCCAATCTAGTTGTGGTCTTAAATCAATGTCAGCTATTGATACCTAGTTTACAAGTAGCAAAATTATTAGGAATGCTATCCAGAGACCACTAAATTGACGCCTACATAATAGTTTAACAAAAATTCAAGACTGGTGGCTAATGTGTACAACAAATCATTATCAGGAAGATTCCTCATTTCACTATGCTTCCTACACCACATACATGAAGTTGCATGAGGTCTAATCAAAAGTAATGCAGGAGGTAGTAATAACATGTGACTGTCAGAAAGCTGCCAACAAAACTTTGAAATAATGATAACATCCGTCACTAAATGTGCACATTTCTCACTTATAAGAACCCTCAAAAGAAATGTACCGAGATAAGTCATACTATGATCTAGACAGATTCTTTCTTCAACATCCACTTGGGTCCACTGGCAGTAATAGATTTTATGGATGTTTTCCAAAAAACCACCTTTGATTTAGACTCAGACAAGTTCTAAAATACTGTGAAATGCTATTTTTGGAACTTGGCTGCAATTAGTCATTCAAACTGTCTAAAAACGTGTTGGCTAAGTGGATTGTTGCTTTCTGGGAAACAAAATGGAGTCATCAAAAGTTAGTCTTTGACCAGAAAAATCAACTGGTAAAGACTTCTTGTGGGCCATTCACAACTTGTTTTTGTGAAAGGTTCGCAAAGGTGCTTGTCAAGCACTAGTTGATCTGTCTGAAAACCATCTGTGTAGAGCATAATTTTACCTGAACGCAAGTACAGTAATTGCAGAATGAATGAATGTGATAGTATGCAGGAACACATTAACAAGCATAGGATGTTGGCTCAGAATTCATGCTCATGATACTGAGGAGCAACAAGTCATGGAGTTCATTTTAAGTTTACTACCTTCTTATGACTCATTAGTCAACAATCTGCAGCTAGTGCAGAAGGGATTGGCCTTAAAATTCCTTGCTAGTCAACTTCTGTTGGAATGACAGAAAAGGAAGGAGTATCATACTGGTGAAACTAGTTCAGCAATAAATTCTGCAAGGTCAGTGAATTCTAGTAGCATGAACAATGGTGAAAAACATATTCATGGGGGCAGTTAAAACCAGCAAAAAGGTATAAGCTACTTTAAATATGGAAAAATAAACCTTTTAAAGGAACTGTCCATTGTTGAAAGGCAAAGCTAAACTGTGCAAAATGGTAATGACTACATCATATATCATGGGACTGCCAGTCAGTCCAGGCAGTGCCAATCAGAACAAATGGTTTATCAACTCATGAGTCAGTTAAGATATGTGTTGTTGAAACTGTAGAATTTAATACTGAACAATCAGTTGATCTTGAAAATGTGGATGGGAGTATTGAACTGAATGAAAGATTTGACTGAGATGAAAACATAGCTGGTATGGAGGCAAATGTACTAAGGAAGTCAAAAAGACAGTGCAAGCCTCCAGCCTGGATACAAAGAGATGACTTTGTTGTTGGAGCTGAACTGAAAGAGGAGGTGCAGTTTGCTATGTTTACAAATAGTGATTCAATGTGAGTCAAGTCCAAACTATGCATGAAGCATTAAATAGTCCACGTTGCAAGAAGCCATGAAAGCTGAATACAACTCACAACTGAAAGAAGGAAGTTTTCAAGTTGGCGGAATTACCAAATAGTAATAAAGTCATTGATGTGGTTATCGGGAGTGAAACATAATGCTGCTGGTTCTGTTGAGCATTATAACGAATTGTTGCTGGTAAAAATTGATAAAGGAAAATGTGCTCAAGGAATGAGAGTATGCTTGAAAATGCTGAGGAGTAAGATCAACTACAAAATTTTGATATCAAGAATTGTGATATGCCAAAATTTGATTTTATTACTAACAGAATTTGGAAAAATATTTTCAGCAACTAGAGGACACAACCCTTTCTGTTATCCTGGATCGCTTCAAGACCCCCATTACAGCCATCAGTGATACTGACAATGACATTCAGACTAAGTTTATCAATCTAAGGGAAGATTCCAGAGCAAAATCCAAATTTGAGACAATGGCAAGAACTCTTATATTTTGATTTGGAATATCTGAGTCATATCCACTGCTGCTCAATCTCGTAGTTTGCCATATATTATTTTTTGGTTTAACTATAGATAAAAAACTGGATTTAAGGCACCACTCCACATTAGAACAAGATTTACATAATGTGAATTTTGCTGTGGCCTTGGTATAACACAGCCAAGGATTTCACAACTAATGCAATCAATTCAGCATCAACCATTGCACTAAAATCATTTTCATACTTTTCTATTTTTAGAAATAATGAATAATGGATTAATTGCACTGTTGTAATTGTTCAAACGTTGGTAATAACTAATTCTTCAGTCTCTGCCATTTTGTGTCATAAATTTGTTTCATCGCCTTGAAAATTTGCAACATTGCACTGAAAACATACTTTTCGCAAAAACAAAACATTGGAAGAGGTGCAAAAACGAAGTCTTTCTGCCTAAAGAGAACTAGTTTTCTTGTTTTAGTGTAGATAGACTCCTATACAATAAGATGAAAGGACGATCTAGCTTTGCTAATTATCCAAAAACTCTCCTACTTATACATTTTTGTGCATTCTAAATTTTCGAGTAAATGTCAGCCTATGGCAGAATCGCATGTTATGGCAGTCATTTTCACTTTGCAAGTGCGAGATGGCTGTTCTCTAGGAAAATTGATGCATGGTGTACAGTGGCTGGAACATGTTGTTCGATCCTGTCACCCAATCTTTGAGACATGCAATCTACATACTGAGCTTCACTTCGGCACAGAAATTCATATACTACTAAGCTTTTTTGTGTGGTAGGTACACAGTCCTTGTGAATGGATGGCAAGATCTTCCTAGTCGTGAAAACAATTCTTGGATTGACAGCAGAGAAACACTTAACTACAGCTTTTTTAATCTGTGTTTCTATGCGGATAGAAACATTGCCTAGCCAAGGAAGTTTTAGGTATACAGAACATTTTTGAGGCCAAAAGGATTTTTCAGTTGCAAAATCAGTGATCTTTTCTTGAAAAATTGTACAAACAACATCCTCCAGATACCCGTTTTCAACGGGTCATTCTTAGCCACTGATAATATAAAGTGTAACCATCAAACTTAGAATTGGCCCAAAATTTCTGCTTCATAGTTCAACAGGTTCTTGATATATCGTGAATTGCAATTCCTTGATTTTTGCCTCAATATCCTGCTTGCCGCCATATTGGATCTACTGGAACAAATATTACAATTTTGAAAACTTAGTATTTATTAGTAGCTATATCACATTCATAACAAGGGTTCGTAACAAGATATCTTAAGGTATGAGGAACTCATATTTGACCATGGAATACTCAAATGAAATGTTAATCACCAACTAATTGGGCTCCCAAAATTTGGGCTTGTAGCAAACAACAGCAACAACAATTTTTAAAAAGTCAATATTTCTGGTTTGAAAAATCTGATCACCATGATTTTTTTGTGGTAATAGTAAGAGGTAAAACATAATACCCATACGTAATAACCAAAAATTGGGACAGTACTCTTCTCTTAACTAAAGTGATAAACAATTCAATAACTTATAAAATTATGCATTGCAATACCCTATAAAATTGTGAAGTCAGGCTTGTTAATAATTTCTTTTTCCTGATTGCCTCCTAACGAATAGTTGACTGAAGAAATTGCAAAATTTTACATATTAAACATTATATAAAAGAAGAAAAATGTTTTTTGATTCAGTCAATACCTTTTAGATGTTGGAAGTATGACTAACATACAAGGAAATGCCTCCTGGAATCATCTAAAGATTTTGAGATCATTCAATAATTGTGAATCATTTCATGAATAGGATGTGGCTTTGTGAATAATACACAGGTGTGAAGTATACACTATACTCTAAATAGGTAATTGCTTTTCCCTAAAGGAAGTTGTTGCATACTTCTGATAAATCTCCTGAGTCAGCCTTTATTCACTTTCTGAGTGTATTCATTTGCTTCTGGAAAAACAAGAGTTCACATGTTTGTTTCTCCTCCCTTTGCAATCCAGTTTTATATTCGGGGAAAGATGGATACCAGTAGAACAAATGGCTATGGAAACTGTAGATCTAAAGTACTTGGAGAATGTCATTTGCTAGTTTACACTAAGACAACTGGATTAAAATATTTGAGGGAATTCAACCTTCATGAGAAGCAGCTCCTTGAATTGAGACCAGATATCAAAATTGCTGATGATGATATGATCTTTTTACATCGCGAACAATTACTTCTGCTGAGATATTCATTTCTCCAAAAGAAGTGCTGTGATGCCTTCTTTATTCATACAAAGAAAAGTTGCAGAAGTTCTCTAAGGGAGATTAGCTTAGACATGTCCAAAACATTTGCAGCAATCAAAATAGCTGTCAAGCTAGGACAGAAGTAATGTCCTAAGTGTTAGAAGGCCTTCAAGGAAAAAACAAGCAACAAGGAGACAGGGATTGAGGTGGATAGAATAGACGATACAGATAATTTTGTGCCTGTAATCAAGAAAGAAGGGTTAAGGACAAGTCTAAGTGGTACTTTGGATGAAAAGGGTATTAGTCCCATGAAGTTACATTCTTTCCCTTCACATTCAAAGGTCTCATACAGCAAGAGGAAACTAAAGCAGGTGCATAGAAAGCTAGAGGAAAAGGAAAACAACATTCAGTATGAACAAGCTGAATTAATGAACATATCTGCCAATGATTTGTCCAACATTGATGCAACAAATAATATCAAAAAATTAAAAGAGAAAGCATGTGACTTGGATAAACTGACGTTTATGATGAAATAAAAAATGAAGAAGTGCAGGAGGGCCAAATTCTTGATCAATTTAAAAAGCAAAGGAATTTTTCAATGTTTCTGGATATTAAAGCAAGCAAGAAAACCTGCAGCAGAGAAAGGTATCTTTGAGCTGCCTGGAAAAAAGCAAGGAACACCTTTGTCCAAAGAGATCAAAGTGCTTGTTAAAAGATTTTATTTCAATGATGATTTTAGTCGTCCAATGCCTGGACCAAAGAATTTTGTGATCATCATACGAAATGCAAAAGCGGACTCTTCTCTCTACTCTCAAAGGACTCTTCTCTGAGTTCAAAAAGCAATTTAAAGATCAAAAAATTGGTTTTTCAAAGTTTTGTGTCTTAAGAACAAAACACTGTTTCTTGCAGGATGCTCAGGAACATGTTTAGTCTGTGTTTGCACAAACCACCAAAATGCGAAGCTAATGCTCAGCTTCGTTACTTTACATAAGTCATATCATAAGCTTGTGGACTTGATAGTGTGTAGCAAAGAAAATAAGCAATGCATGGTTCACAAGTCCCCAAGGTGCCCAGATGATTCCAATTTGATAAAATATCTAGAAAAGTGTTTAAAACGACATAATGATGGTGGTGACGATGCTGATGATCGTGATGATGATGATGAAAATTTGAAAGAGGATGAAGAAGAGACAATTTCTTTTCATCAGGGGACATCTGTTGATAGATCAGAGGTTGTGACAAAGGAATTGCCAGTTAGTGAGTTTATAGCAACGTTAGTTGAGAATCTTGGTGATTTGACCTCTCACTCTTTCATTACAAAAGCCCTTGTTGCAATTCTTGCAGAATTTGCAGGGAACTATAAGTTTCTTATACAGAATGAAATGCAAAGCTATCATCGGAACTAGCAGTCATGTACCTTTCATCCTGTAGTTATCTACTATTTGAAAGATGGAAAAATTAGGGAACAATCTCTGTGCATAATATCTGATGATCATATTCATGATGCCCATTTTGTGCATCAAGTTATACATATGCCAATTTCTTATTTCAAAGAGCAGTTAAAGATGGATATTAAAACAGCTCATTACTTCAGAGATGGATGTGCTCAACAGTACAAAAACTGTAAAAAAAATTCACATATGCATCCACCTTTCGGATTATGCATTTAAATGCATTTGGTCTTTCTTTGCGATTAATCATGGGAAATCCCCATGTGATGGCAGTGGAGGCACAGTCAAGAGACTGACTGCAAGAGAGAGTATACAAAGGGTTGATTGAAACAAACTGTTGACAGCACAAGAAGTGTATGAATTTTGCAAAAGTAACATATCATGGATAGTAACACTACTTTCAGAGAAAGAAGAAATGTGCCAAGTCAAAGCAAGACTTGAGTACCAGTACAAGTTGACATCAACATTACCAGGCACTCGTAGTTTCCACCATTTCGTGCTTCATGCCACATGTTTTGTATAAATAGGTTGCCATTTACATATACTTTCCTTTCTGACATTTCACACTCTTAAGAGTGTCAGACGAAAAAAGACGAAAGAATCATTGGCGGTAATAACATTACCACTTGAGCCAAAAAGAGGCAACGGGCTCAACAAGGTTGGCAACCCAGGTATTAGGTGTTGTCAATCAGTTGACATCAAGTCCTGTTGAAAGTCACTGCACAACAGCCAAACAAATTGTAAAATATTTGAATGGTATTGACTGAATATAGTATCTGCTTTAATGGAAAATGGCTGCTTGTGTGGTGATTTCGTTAGACATATTTTATTCTATTTTTCATGCATGTGGAGGTCCAATCAGTTGTATGAGCAAAGGGCAAACTGTGGTAGCACTGTCAGATCCAGACGTTGAGTACATAGCTGCATCAATTGTAATGTTGGAACTTAAATGGCTAAGAAGACTTCTACAGGAACTATAATTTAAACAACAATCAGCCACAATGTTATAAGAAACCAGCATAAGTGCCACTGAGGTGTCAAAAAATCATGAAGCATATTGATATTCGTCATCACTTCCGGTGTGATGCCATTGAGTCTCATATTACAACACAGGTTTGTTGCCATACTGATTAGCAAGTGACAGATATAATGACTTAGGCCCTGACAACGGATCAATTTAACATTCTGTGAAAGGATCCTGGAATAGAAAAATTGTGAACCTGAGTACAACTTGATCTGCAAGTGAATTACCTATGGAGAGTTTCATTAAGGGCTTTAGTAGTTGTGCATAGTTAAATGTTAAAACACTTAAATGGGAGTTTGATAACAACAGAAATTTGAAGTGCTAATGAGTTCAAATGTCAGTTGGAATGTCAGTAGAAGATCATGTTTATGGACAATATAAACATCATGCACTTTAAAAGCTGTTAGGCAAAATCTGTATTAAGCAGTTAGAGATTGTCTCGATAGTCTTTTATGTAGACTTAAGTTAAGAAGTTTGTTATTAATTTCAGTTTTCAACGATTCTTCTCCAAATCATCTGATCTGCTATAAAAACCATGAGATTTACTGAGAAATAATATAGTAACAAGGTCAATAAAACTTTGATACTGTAAACAAAGAAGCATGGAATTGCTATTTAAGCAAACTGAGAACTGTGTAACCTTTAACACAGCTTATATAGTCAAGATACCAAAGCTCCTTTAATAGTTTCCCAGTAACCCAAATGCAATCCATGAATCTGATCCAACCCCTACGTGGTCAAACATTTCAGACATAACTACAATAATTTGGGCGAATACACTCTGAGCAGTGATCGTAACAAATGGATGCAAATCTACCGAATAACCGTGAACTTGCATCTTCATTGCTTCCACATAATTTCATTCACCGTTTTATAACCCTGTGCATTAATAAAAGGATCGACCTTCCCGATTCAAACGATTGTGATTTTTGGCACTAAATTACAATACAAGTTCATGGCACTCTCCGCTGTTTACTAGATCTATAGACGAGAATAGCTAATATCACGGAAATTACAACTGTCCGTAGTAAATTTGCCTGCTGGCTTGCGTTTTTCAACCCGCTGCTGTTGCTAGGTATTGCTGCTAAAAATAGCCGAATCGCTCTGGTCGATCAGCTTGTCTTAACTTGCTTTGACGTTACTACGTCTTTAACTGTTTGCATTCAGTACACACAAGTTATACTCACCTTTCTTCACAATCTTGAATAGTTTCTTTGTGGTCTTTCTACTCGCTATAGGTTTTGCGATGACGCTGACTCTCTGAAGGAGTTCATCATAACTTGGAGGCTCAAACGTAATTATATGAGACTCGCTTTCTTTTTGATCCTCCAAATTTATTTTACCCATCTTTGGCGTGACAACCAGTATTCATAGACTGTCATATGCAACGTGCTTGTTTATGTCAACTTCTTGGGACTTGTTTACAATGCACGTGACGTCTAAACCATATTGTTACAGCCTCACTTCTGGTGCGGTCCATTCAAGCATAGGGAGCCGCTAACAACCAAGCCAGGTAAAACCATAGAGTTAGTGGTCTTTCTAACTCAATGGGTAAAACACCACAGTTTGCATGAACTTGTGTTAAATGTCAAAATGGTGATATCTTGCGTTGTTTTTGGTCAGAATCGACGAAATGCGAAAAAGAACAGTGTAGATGTTAGTCGGCCTGATGTTGAAGGTCAAAACCGTCAGAATTTGCTGGAAATTGACGCTAGATCAAGGAAAGTTGATGGATTCTATCGCTTAGTACATTGGTTAGTTGTTAGCTGTAGAACTTTCATACCAGTATGATTCGTCCTGATTCTAGTTTTATGGAATAATTCTGAAACAAGAATGTGTAGTTATCTAAAAAACTGCTTACGAACTAGACTGCATGTTGTTAACCCTGGTTTGGAGCTGTAAAATTTGGATTTACCTATTTTATTGGATATTTACAAATAGGGTTGTAGTACAGGTAGATGGCAGCAAGACAATTTTCGTCGTCCATATGCCGTATTGGGCAATCAACCAACATCACAATAATTATGCTAAGGTATATGCTATAGTTACTGTGTAAGTAATTATCCTCATGGGTGACATCACATTTTTTTCTAGGCCTCTGTGATTTAACAGGAATAGCCTTGTCTTTCAGCATAAGAGGAAAGCGTTACAAGATGCAATTAAGCTCTGGTATCTTTTAGAACAAACAAAACTGCAGATTTTCCTCAACCTGTAAATGTCTTCACCTGAAAAGCCACACTTATTGATACTTAAACATCATTGATCGTAAACTGAGAACAATCACAAGCTATGCAAGCTCTAACGGATAAAAATGTTTAGACTGACTTTGACAAAATCAGCCATTTATGCTTAACTCTCCATGCTTCCCCTTAATAAGTTTTTCAATAATAGAATGATTTTGACAAATATTGATGGTTGTTTAGACTGAAGAAAAATATTAAAATTTTACAACAAAAGCTTCGCCGAAGGAATAGGGAGATAAAAACTTTGACAATAGTTTGGCTAGGTTCTTGTTCATATTTCATAACAGCGCTTATCTTTATTACTTTTCCAGCTAGCAGAACCGCTTGTGACATGATATAGATCTGACATAGAAATCCAATCCATATACACGGTTCTTTCCATCAAATCGGTTTGTTTATTGCTCCATCTACGAACTTTTTAACGTACAAACCTCGTTTTGGACGTCGTTTCGATGGCTTCATGTTGCCAACATGCGAGAAGCCTCGTGTTGACCCTCTTCTTTTCTTATACCTCATTGACCACTGTTTAGAACGAATGGCATATAAGTGCCCAAGGCATTCATTGTGAGGCAAATTGTTGTTTGACGACCATCTTAAATGATGGCAAAGGCAAAATTGAGCAACATAGTTGGACCATCAAAATATCAGTTGTGAGCACACGCTCAGGGTGATAATGGGATTCGATGCGGCAAAAATTTAATACTGATAAACCTGGGTGAGTGTAGGACAAATAAATACAACGATAAACAAAACCAAGGCATTTAACATGAGTTCGTTTGCATCCACGTAGTTTACTGGTAGGTAAATTAGTTATTGAATAATCGTTAACGACTATATACAACTCGAACTTTCCAAAGACAGTAAGTAAGGGGTCAGAAGAAGAGAGGTTTATTCGAAATATTTTTGGCAATCGATAAGCAGGATGGGGATAATTATTAGGGACCCAAGATTAGCTACTAGCTCCTTCCTCATCATTCTGATACGACAAGCCTACTGATTGTGATAGCAAGAGGCATTTGTCATTCTTCATTCTTGGTAAGTTATATTTTATGAACTTCTTAGCGTTGTACGGCGATGACTATACCTTCCTGGTCTGACAGCTTGAGGACAACATTCACTGAAAAAATCACGAACTTGTTATATTCATTTATTTCTATAATTTCCATTGGCAAGTCTAGTTAGGTATAGAGATTTTCTAAAAAAGTTTTTAATAACCTACATAGCATTTTACAAATTCCCTTTAGATAATGATGATCTTAGCAAATATAATTCTAAGTGTAATGTACTATAGAACGATAAATTCCAGGATAGAATGACCTAGGTCCATTTTGAAGTAAGAAATTTTACGAAAAACGCTAGTATTTTTAAAAAATCTTCAACTTAGTTTATTTGTGGTCTTAAACCGGTGACAATAGACTTAAAACTGCAAGAAACATCCTTTCCCATTTATTAATGCTGCAAAAAAATTTCCAACCCTTCGATTTTATTTGAACCCTTTTTATTAGTTTCATAGGTTTTAAAAGTCGCTTGTGTGGACCATAGATAGTATTCTTACGGAAACTGCTAGGCAAGAACAGTTCATAAAATTGTCTATGCAATTCACACTTCAATCATGTGTAATGGCGGCCTTACACTCAAAATTTTTTGCAGCTGTAGACACCCTACGGAGGTACTAGCCGACTTGGACTATGCGGACGACATTGCACTACTTAAAAATTGCATAGAATCTGCTCAAGGTCTAATCAAACGTGTTGAAAAAGCTTGCCAAGATGTCGGGTTATATCTCAATTCACCAAAATCAAAGTACATGCATCCGAATCCATCAAACGACACAAGGTTGCTATTATCAGGAAGCTCTGAAATTGAATGCGTTGATGACTTTGAATACTTGGAAAGCTACTGTAAAACCAAACATGACATGAATGTTAGGATTGTGCTAGCTCGGAGTTTCCTTCATTCCTTAGGGAAAGAGTAGAAATCTATAATCAAGAAAGAAACCAAGAGCAAAGTCTTCAAGGCATGTATAGTGTCAATTCTCCTGTATGGCTCAGAATCATGGACACTAAATGTGGCATGTCGAAATCATCTGGATGGTACATACACTCGAATGCTTTGACTTGCGTACAACTTCTCCTGGAAAGCTCATCCCACAAACAACGTGGTGTAAGGTTTTTTACCTCGTGTATCAGAGATTGTGAGGTGGAGACGACTTTTACTTGCAGGACATGTTAGTCGCCATGATGAAGCATCAGGAAAATTTTTACTTTGGTCTCCAGATGCGAAAAGAAGAATTGGTCACCCTTAGGTCACACTGAAGTCAATCATCGAAAAGGAAACCAGTTTGATCACCTGCGCCTTCTGGCATTGGATAAAGCGAATGAAAATAAATGGTGTTAATGATAATGAGGATAGTTTCTTGTCAAAAATCAGAAATGATTTTTGCTAAATACAAGTGTTTGTCTACTTAATGTCACCGAGATTCGTATTTAAGTTTACTTGAAGAAACACAAGACATTATCTATAGCATCAGTTGCAAACCTACTCGTTACACATCAAGTCGCATTTCCTTAACAATAAAAGTTTACAGTTCCCTGTTGCAATTATTTTAACACTTCTGACTATTCCTCTTTTCCTTTAGTTCTGATACACCTAGTATTTTCTTACTACCCTAGTCTAGGTTATGAAGCCTTCTAAATGTGGACAGTGCTGGTCATGCATTCTTATGCAGCTCCTGCGCAATGCAACCATTTAACCACCATGCAAGATGGTGGCCATAAAAGGATTTGCCACTGTTATCGCTAAGCAAATCACAAGGAGTTGGAGATCAAGTGTTTCTGGCTCTTTTATTTTATTGATTTGAACACCCAACATAACTGCATTGTGGATCTCTCACCTGAACTAGAAGCAGTCTATACTAGAGTGCCCTACAAGACATTGCAAGACCGAGAAAGTAAGCGATCTTATCTGGAACTTGTAAAACATGCAAAAAATAATGCCAACATAGCCAAAGTTAGAGATACAATAATGAAGACAGCATATCAGAGAAGATTTTTTCAAAATAGACATAAAGCCGAGTAGTTGCAGGGGATATGAGGACATTAGACCACAAATTGCTGCCTCTGATTCATTGGCACCCTTCCCAATATTAACTCTTCTTCCTCTTCCGCTCGGTAGTTATCTTACACACAATTATGTATCACTAGCCTAGTCATAGCAAGCACATCTGTGTTCAATTATAACATTTAATTTGCCTTCAGCACGAAAATTCCATCAGACACGCATAGTGTGATGGCAAAACTGCCGGAACATCAGTGGTTTGTTTCAAAGCAATCCACCAGAGTCATCCTGGTAAAATATTAATGCAAAGTGAATTTCTACTGATGACTTTCATGCGTGTTTTGAGATTCTAGGTCCTTCTCTGAGTTTGTTACTTTGTTTGCACTGCTACTACATATCTCTTTTAAAATTTGATTTCATTGGACCATTACACGTCCATCAGACACACATTGCGTGACAGCCACCGTGGTAAAACGTCAGTGGTTTGCTTGAGAGATTTTCATGATGGTCATTCTGATGAAATGCAGATGCAACCTCTATCACTTCCGATGACTTCCATGCGTGTTTAAGAGTCTGGGTAACTCTGTTAATTGTACAAAAGTAAGATGCTTTCAGATAACGAGAGATCCAGCAAAAATCCTGAGAACGGTCACAGCAAGGCCATAATAGTCTTTCCAATTTTTGAAAATCTTGGCATTTTTACCAAGGAAAGGATCGATCCGTACAAATATTCAAACGGACAAAAGCGCTTACACGGTGCCGCAAAAATATTTGTCCGAAAAAGTTCACAATTCGTCCTCATTGTAACAGGACAAGTTATTTTTGTACGGCTATCAGGACAAATATTAGTGCCGATAGGCAGGTACCGTGCAAACGCAGACCCTATCCTTACAAAAACTTGAGCAGACACAAAACTTCTCCGGCACCCTGTAAACGGGGCCTTACCCACTGCTGCCCTCAACAGTGTTTTAGAGAACAAAGGCGGTGTGCATGCCTTAAAATTATTAAATTTCCACAATTGTAGCCAGGTCAACTTGTAATTAAATCGCAAAATCATAGCAAGCACATTACAGTTCACATTAAATTGATCATTTCACCGTGATAAAACATTAGTGCTTTCTTTGAGAGCTCTCCATGAGCATCGCCCTTCAAAAGTAAAAATTCAAACTGCATTTTTGCAAACCAATTTCATGGGTGTTTGAAAGTCAAGGTAATTCTGTAATCTTGTTACTTTCTTTAGACTGCGGCTCCACTTCACTTTTCGTCTTTGATTTCATTGGACCATTAAACGTCCATCAGACACAAATTGTGTGACAGCCACCGTGGTAAAACGTCAGTGGTTGGTTTGAGAACTTTTCCAGAAAGTTGTCCTGCAGAAATGCAGATGCCAGCTGTAATCATGCTAACATCTTCCATGCCAATTTCTAGAGGCAGGGTAACACGGTTAATTCTAAAAAGTAAGATGCTTTTAGATATCTAGAAAAAATTCGATAATCATGAGATCAGTAACAACAAGGCCATACTTGCCTTGCCGACTCGTGGTTAACTTATAAGGTCGTCCCCAAAGAAGCTCCCACTGAGAAAACCTCCTCCATTTGCGGTATTGGCTCTTCACTAATCACACCACACTGTTTGATGTGTGACCTCGAGATGGACAAATTGTCCATAATACCTTCTTGTCACAAGGCACTTATCTTGCCCGTGGTTTCTTTTCTGACACCTCTAGGTTAATACACTTCATGACTAAGGAAAGCATAGGCCACATACTTCCACAGTTTGGCATTATACGAGAGATCAAGGTCGAGAGAGCTTGACCACACAGATAGTGACTCTCTGCTCTTGCCTAACGCCCTTTCATAATACGTTTGTTGTGATATTTGGATTAAAACCATACGAGGCAAATTTACCCATTTGCATCGGTAGGGTAACTCCAAGCTATAGGACACATATGTGGATTCCCGAAGCTCACTCAGAAATTGGAAAACTGCAATGCAGCTTTCACTTACAAAACACTCACATCATTATCGACATCTCATTTGTGTCTTAGGCACTGCTGCTCTCAACAGTGTTTTGGAGAGCATAGGAGGTGTGCATGCTTTAAAATCGTTCAATTGCCACCATTGTAGACAAGTCAGTTTTTTTATTACATTGCAAGCTCATAGCAAGCACATTGCAGTTCACCTTTAATTGATCATTTTCTTGTTTGATAGGCACCGTGCTAAGACATCAGTGCTTTGTTTGAGAGCTATGCATGAGAATCATCTTGGTAAAACTTGTATTTCTGCTGTCGCCTTTCATGGGTGTTTTGGGAGTCTGGGTATTTCTGTGATCTTGTTACTTTAATTGGACCGCCACTCAACTTCAGTTTTTATATTTGTTTTCATTGGACCTTTAAACGTCCATCAGACACACATTGTGTGACAGCCACCGTGGTAAAACGTCAGTGGTTTGTTTGAAAACGTTTCACGAGAGTCTTACTGCTGAGATGCCGATGCAAGCTGTAATTCAGCTTATATCTTCCATACGTATTTTGAGAGTGTGGGTAACTCTGTTAATTGCAACAAAAATAAGCTGCTTTCAGATATTTAGAGAACATTTGATAAGATGGACCATCTTCCTTTCAAATCTTTTAAAAGAATTTACATTCTAAATAAAATACCAATACCTTCAAGACCCCTTTTTTGAGGATTATTTAGTTTCAGTGACGGTTCTAAGTTTTTGCAAATCTGACAGTACAGTCCTTTTCAACAACAAAATGGACTGTTGTATTATAACTTCACTGTAAAGTTCAAAGGTAAACATTTCAATTTCCATTTGATAGTAGTTTTCTGCTCATCAACTGAAGTAAAAAATCATTTGCTTAACCAATAATAGTAAGATATTATGAGGAAAACATTTGTCTTGTTAGTTTTTGTTACTTCGATTTGTGGGTTTTATACACGTTTGTTCTTTTCAATTTTTCTCCTTCTATATGATTATATTTTACACACGGAGCTGTCCCTTTTCCTGTTACCCAAAGTAAAGCTTGATTGATGGCACTCTGGGTAACCATGACAAAACGGCAAAGCTTAAAAGAGTTGATATAGATTGACAAAAATGAAAAAGCCGATGCCAGAAGGCATAAAGATTGACGTTGTAGTACGCAGGTAGCATGTTACACATAGATCCGCATAAAATCAAATAATCAATTCGTGAATAGCAGTTTTGGCTACACAGTGTGAAGGTAATATAAATATATCAACCATGCGAATAAAAGAAACGTTTTAAACATTTATAGATATTGCAGCCTTCTTGTAAATTCCTTTATCATTTTACGCTGACATATTATCGTATTTGGTGTGAACGATTGGCGTCAGTGTACCCCTGAATTATTTAGTAATACAGCGGAAGGCCTCAAGGCAAGTGGTCAGATTATAAACAGCACTTCGACTATTACGTTTGAGAGAAGGGCATTTGACAATGTGCTCGTCAGATAGAAACACCACCAAGATAATACAACAAATTGTATTAATACACAAGTAATGTCCACATATCCATAACTAGACTCAAGCTTTATCAATGGGATTACCATAACGTCACATAAAAATCCACTCGGATACGTAAAGAGGTTATTAAACAGTTCCTAGCAATTATAGCTATCGTTTGGAATGATAAACAGGAACGGATACAGCACTTTGTATCTGCTCAAAATCTAAATTAAATTCGGAACTAGGGAAAATAAAATCTATTCTCCTTGAAAACAGGTATCCAGAGGATGTTGTTTCTACAATTGTTGGAGAAAAGATAACTGGTTTTGAAACCGAAAAATCTTTTGGGTCTCAAAAATGTCCTGTATACCTAAAACTGCCTTGGCTAGGTAATGTTTCTATCCGCATAGAAACACAGATTAAAAAAGCTGTAGTTAAGTGTTTCTCTGCTGTAA
>JANTCA010012336.1:10940-49386 GCA_024741275.1 Chironex yamaguchii | reverse complement strand
AATGTTGGCCTATGGCAGAATCGCATGTTTTGGCAGTCACTTTCGCTTTGCAAGCGCGAGATGGCTGTTCTCTAGAAGGAAATGATGCTTGGCGTATAGTGGCTGGAATATGTTGTTTGATCCTGACACCCTATCTCTGAGAAGTGCGACCTACATACCGAGCTTCACATCGGCACAAAAATTCATATACTACTAAGCATTTTTTTCTCTGTAAAAAGCTTTTAAGTATGATTTTAGCGCAATGTCGCAAAGTTTCAAGGCGATTTTCTAGTTTTCTACCACAAAAAGATCAATTCACTTCATTACTGGTTAACGTTTTGCTGCTATTTGGCTTTTTTAACGATCAATTTTGAATTTTTATATGGAACAACATTGTCCTATTAAAGCGTATCCGATCGAAGCTAATAATACATTGAGTATACAACTTAGATCGTCCTTGAAACATTCCAGGATTCCTTTGAATACGATAAACATTTAGTTTACAATGTTGACCAAATATATCTATTATCCGCTTATTCGAACTATTTCAAAAACGTAGTCAGCGCCAATCTGCAAATAGGAGAGATGAGTTTACTTGACCTCTTAGACTAGATTTAAACATCACCCACACAACAGCGGAATTCACGACTGCAATAAATTAGGTTGATGAATATCATCTTTCACTGAAGAAAAATCTTGCTAATGATTTCACGAAAATTGATATCAAAGTTTACAAGGTGGTCTTAGTTACCGACAAAAAATTTCGAATATCTTGAGACTCGGGTTTGACCATTACTGGTTTAATGGCGATTTCAATGGTATGCCAAAAGGATGTTTTTGGACTGAGCAATGTCTGTAAAGTATCAGAGACTTGAGCACCCCCCAAAATTTAGGATGGATTCACCCCTGATCATGGCAATGAATTGTTAGATATGCAATAAGTGGGCCCACCGCATCCTGTATTTGCAATGAACAAACTTATTTCGTGATCTTGAGTGCAACCAAGTGGCAAACTAAACCATACAGGAGTGTTGATTAGTTCCTGTATAGGGGGTTGTTGTCCTAATTTGCTTTTATTTTGCAAGAAGCAAGAAACTGACTAGCAAATGCTTCCTTAGAAAATAATGCACGTGGCACATATATCTCGTTTAAAGGTGTGGATTGTGGTTGCAAATCGGGTTAATTGATCTGTAAATGACGCAAAAGACACGTTTTAGCGTCTTCAGCTCGCATTTAGAAGCCTAGGTATGTGCTTTTCTTAAATAAGCTAAATAACTAAGTTAGTCCTTTGCGAGATACAGACAACAAAACTGCATGATATACTTGATAGGAGTTGCAAAAGCACGCTGATGGAACATGAAGCTAGTATGAATGTACTCCATGCTCTTAGAGATCCAAAACTTTTATATTCACGCAAATAACTATAATAATCTAAACTGAAAATTTAAGAAGTTTGCAATCCATTATTCCTTGTAGGCTCAAAGAAGACAATCAGTGAATGATGTAGTTGCCAACGGTGACTGCCATGAATTAAGGTCCAGGCTCCCTAGCTCATACGGAAAAGATGTAATATATGAGGTGGGTTGTATAAATAACGAACAATAATGGCTTCTACGAGAATAATTTTCAATTTTTATAATTAAACTATGTGCTTGCAATGAAATTCAAGTACCGAAATTCATCAGTTTTTTAAGTTTTATGTTATTTTTTAATTATCCTTAGTAAATGATATTGATAGTATGTCAACCTTTCAAATAAGTATTTTTTGTTTTTTATTCTCTTCAGTTGCATTGGTCTGTAAAAATGAAATATTGTTTATTTAAGTCTGGCTGTTTTTTCTGTCAATGCTACTAGTCCAGATAGGTTTTTAAATGATTTTGTTTTCTTGGTAAACTAAAATTAACAAGGGATTAACAAGTCAGCCCCTGATAATTAACTCAAGTTTCTACAATTTCATTTAATTATGTCTGCTGGTAAAAGACTATTACATCCACCAGGCAATGACTTTTGTTAAATGATACGTAAACGTATGATTATTCATTCTCAAGGATGGCGCTGTACCCTGTCATGGGGTTAGCTGCCCTCCAAAAAATTCATAATGACACCCAGTCGGCTGCTAAATATAAAAAGAGATAACAATCGTCGGCACTTGGACTTGCTGAAGATAGAAAATTGTTGTCTGAAGAGACCCTGTTGAAAAACCGTCATCCAATCGCAATATATTAGAATGTGAAAGGCTCAAAAAAAGATGAAATACCTAGACATTGATATTGTATTTCTATGAATCTTTTGTTTGCCATAATAGACCGTTGTAATGGTTGATGATTTGTTTACCAAAACATTTTATTTCCAATCAAAAATAAGTGATTTCATTTATGATAAAGTATATTATAATTAGTTCCAGTAATTTCATTTATGGTAAAGTATATTATCATTAGTTCGAGTATTCAATTAACGCGACAAGTTCAACAATTCTCAGTATCTGTTTTTAATAAAAAACAATGCAATTCAAAATAATCTGTCGACAATATTTTCAACATCCTCGGCACTTGAGCTCTTCTTGTATTGTCAACACATTAAGTTTTGGCTGCTAACACCACGAGGCCCTGTTCATTCTTAGCCTTGTTACCCCACGGGAATTAATCTTAGTTTGTCTGAAAAACTTTGTTTGACTTCTACTCTTTTTTACTTTGCTTTCTTTGTACCATGCAAACCCATTTACTACTGTACTTACTTAACACAGCAAAACAGTTTTATTGCAACTGTCTAAACATCTACCCCGCTTAACATGCAGTTTAGAGGCACCTGATTGTGCATTTCAACGTACACAAACAGAATTCATACATACCTTTTTATAATGTATCATTTTATTAGATGTTTATACTTTACCAGAAAATGTCCCAAAACACCTTAATTGTTTTACATTATTTTCCTTTTACTTTGTGATTCCATTGATTCCTGTTTACGTCTTCTATATTTCTAACTTCACAGACAAACGTCGACACAAATGCGAGGCGAGAGGTCAGTCATAATGGCAAGCCAGTTATAGTAATCTATGATGGAAAAAACTGCAACACAGACTTTGATGAACACAAAGAAAAATTAAAAGGGTCAATTGGTAGACTTCTTTGTCAGTTCCGAGTGGACGCTATTGACGAATATTCACGAATGATATTTCCAATTTCATTTGCAACATTTAATTTAGTGTACTGGGTCCTATTCTTCAGCAAGAAGACGAGAGACGTTACAGAATAACAAAGAGAGCTTTCTGACCAAGGTATCTGCAGTGGTAATAACACCGATACAATGGTCAGAAACACATAATGCTTCGAAGTGCATACCTTTATCAAGTCGCGGAATTCCAAAAAATCGATCTGCTACGATCCTCCCTCACTAGATTAGAAAGTAAACCGTAACCTTGTTATCATGTAGCGTTAATTCTAGCAGGATCGATTTGGTACACCGCAAAGATGTTACGGAAATGTATGTGAAACGATAGCAGTAGTTTAGTGAAATAATTGGAATCCCGATATGCAGTGTCAAACGCTAGCACGTCATTCTGTAGTCATGGTACCTAACTGTCGAGTGAAAATCAGAGCAAGTAGCGTAAATCGAATCAAACAGGTTCTACAATTCATGACTCAAGTGATACTTCCCTGAGGTTCCATAGTTGTAAGGATGCTAAAGACGAGTTCCAATTCTCCGATTAAAATTTGCGATCTAAGAAAACTCGAGAGATATGGTTACAACTTAAAAACCAAAAAGCCAGTTATGTTTCTCTTATTAGTCGAAACCTGAAACGAATACGAAAGTGGTCCAAGAATGTGACGGAAGGGAAGATTCTGGTCAGGTTACGGTCTCAGCTAGGCTATTGCTGGATCGAAAATGACGAAGCTCGTTTAAGGATTCAGAGCGGAAAGTCCCTATATTGGATTATTATCTGAAGAAACAATGTAGATAAGACTCACACATGCTTAGTGAGGTCTGAAATCAAGTAGTGTTAAAATGTCGATGAAGAATGAAGGAAACATTGTCTCATTTTAAGTAAGCATAAACAAGCTGCCTTGTGAGTTAAGGCAACTCTAAGCACAAAAAATAACGACCGGGTTCTGCTTGCAAACTGTCAAGAATTACTTTTTGTTCATAATTCTGACATAAATAAATGAGCACTGAGCACAAGAAAACGGTTACCGAGTTAGAGTTAAAGCATCACGCTGATATTGAAACTAAGGGTACCTTCTAAAGGGAACCTTCCCCTTCATAAAAAATGCTCTTTAAAAACATTCTGATCCAACAACAATAAATTAAATGCATCAAGTGACACTATTAGTACCACTGAGGTCATTTTGGCACCAAATTAAGAGACAATAATGCTGATGTTGCAACTTGTTATTGTTTTTTTCATAATGAAGAATAGAGTGCTCAAGTGATGACGCCATAAGATCTATTTTTGGAATTTCTGGATTTGAACTACATGTTTCGAGGATATATCTTAAAATAACTCATATAATATCTTAAAATAACTCTAAAATAAGTGAAAAATTTTACACAGATGTGCCAGATCGATTATCAGTCCATTTCCTATCAAAACACTGCATTTCAAGCTTGGCTTATGATTTCATGAACTTAGACGATAATGTAGCGGTTTCTTAAAGAACTCTTAATTATTCCAGTTGCCATATCTCAGGCACTTTACGTCATATTTTAGTAAAATTTGGCAAATTTGTCAATTTATGTACGTTCTATGAGAATCAATGGTCAAAAGTTCTTAAAATAGATGTCGTGACGTCGCACTTTACCACTCAATTATAAAGCAATTTTAAAAATCCTCACATTCTAGACCTACGCAAGCTAAATCCGTGTTCTGATAGAGCAAGGTGCTTGTACATATTGATCAATTTTGATAAGCACTCCAACTGGAAATGTCCGAGAGATGATAGAAAATGTCTATCGGTTACGTTTCAAGTTGACAAAATGTCATGGCAATCAATTACTTTAAATACGATGATGAATTGTTTGCGCTGTTCAACAATTTGCACATACTTCATTGAAATAGGCCTTTTGCACATTCCTTTTATATTTTGCTTTGAGAAGTTTACTGGTATAAGCATTTTACTTACCTATGATGTCTTTATATCACTCTTTTTTGCTTATATCTGCATACATTTTTCTTTCAGTGTCATTGGTATTATTGTCTATCTCTTTGTTGATAGAGCTCTACACAGGCTTTCGTTTAATTGATTCACATAGCATTAAATTTTCTTAACATGGGCAAAATAAGTCGCTTGACGAAGTTGAAACTAAGAGAAGATTGACTTTCTTAGGTTCAGCTTTCCTATATATATTTCCTATATATAATAACAGAGCTATGAAAACTTGTTATTACAAGCAGATCGTCTTGCAAATGCAATATACGTTCTGGCATTTAATTTTTCCTTCGATAATAAGGAGAGGCAGACGATTAAAATAAAGTCAAAATATGCGGGTGCAATATGCTTTTGTTCCTGTTATGATTTTAGTAAACTTTGGTAATCTAGTTGGAAGCTAATATGCACCTTCTTTATACCATGCTTACCAATCACCTGTTGTGTTACACAAAGTCTATTATTTTATAGTATGTTCATCTATACTATCCTAATAGTAACGTAAGTAGCCTAGAAAAGCCATAGGAGGCCTAGGTTAAGTGAAATTGCTTTTGATCAAGTCCTACTAACTATCCATATCAACTTTATTGCGCTTTTGTGCATGTTCTTCTCAAGGCCTAGACACTTCATACGCCCTTGGGCACTTCATTCCATTCTGAAACCTATTTCATGACGGTATCTGTTTTCTTCCACAAAGTCATCACAGATCATGAACAGTTTTTATAGGGATCAGCTTAATCACACGATCCCAGGTAACAAGCTATTGCACAACAAAGAGTGATTGTATCCTACGATGTTAGGTTTTGTATATTTTTGGTGAAAGTACACTTTAGTAATGTATAGAATTTTACTCTGAACTCTGTTATTGCCAAATCTCATTAATTGTCATCAGGTATTTAATTTTTTCATCAATAATGTGAGATTTGTTGTGTTTTGCTAGAATGATATTTCAAAACTACAGAAAATGTGATACATTTAATCGGTTCAATGTGTGCTTTTAAACACTTTGGTTTCATTGAATGGAAAACAATTTGTAAGTTCATAAACCGACTAAAATTTTGCACGCCAATGAACTAGAAGTTTCACTTATGTTTATATTTATTTTCTCAGTAGGGGTCATGGTAACCGCGCTATTAAACGACGCGCCCTTTTTAATCGTTGAATTTCAACAAGACAACAGACTTTTCAATTCAAGGATTAATACAGACACTGAGGTAAGCAAACAATAAGGCGAAGACAAAAGATTTAGTGCATTTTAACTATGTGTTATTCAGAGAAGACTAAATATACCTTGGTGTTATTTCATATTTCCATTAAATAACAACGTGTTTAACCGCTAATTTCTTCCTTGGATCATAAAATCATGAGCAATCGTTACCGACCAAATGTTTACGTTTCTCAATAGTAACAAATAGATGAATTTCTTGCTGCGTTAATAGTAAAGACAGACGAAAAATTCAAACATTGACACTGACTGACTTATTGTAAAATTTATCAGAATGAGCTCACAACTTACATTATTTATATATACGGTAGTTTCCTTTGACTTAATGGGTGTAAAATAAATAATGGACAGTTCTGTATGTTACGACTGAAAAGTACTAGAATAACTGCTACTTGCATACAGAAGAAAGCAAGAAAATTTGTTGGACAGAGATACAGTCTGAAACACAGCATAAGCTTGATTACCTCCCACTTTGCCCAACAATCTTTTGTAGAATAAAGTTTTGAGTTTGTGATCTTTAAGTACAATACAGACCAACAAAATTGCAACTGTAACCAAATTAGAAAATTTCAGACTCCTCCCTTTGCGAAAACCAACTGTTTTGCAGGGAATTATTTCAATTAAATTTCCTTGTCAGAAAAATATTTTACCAATGTGTGTAGACTTTCTTTATTTTACAAAGTGATTGTGTTAAGGTATTTAATTCATCAATGTTGCATTTATTTTTAACCTAGTCATGCCATAAAGTTCCAACTGTCAATTTCTTACTACTAATCGGAAAGTTACCAGATACTGTCCCTTCTCGAAATTGAAACCAGCTCCATCATCATGTAGGGATCAACGATATTTCCATGTGTACACTTCGACTGTTTTAATGAATATGGGCCATACCCTCTTACTGAGATGGCATATGTTGGTCTGCATTATGTACCTCACATCTCCCTCCAAGCATAGTTGTTACGTCATAGAATGTTGCCACGTCAACGTAATAATAACGGTAAAATAGGTGACCAACATCGTGAATGATTATGGTAAAGGCCATTTTAAGACGTGGGCATAGTTAGGTAAATGCACGAAACAAAAAAGTATGGATGACTTTTATGTTTAGCTTGTTTTTCAAGCTAGAGATCTCACAGTCTCACATTTTAAGAGCCAAAGGGCAAAATGACAAAAGAATAAAAATTTGTGATCGAATAGGTTATTGAAAAAGGAAATAACAAGAACGACCAAGATTAAATCAGACGTGTACATTAACAGCTAAGGACATTGGTATGCATATACGTTTCATGACAAGACGTTCTATGGACAACCTGAGTTAAAAATGATCCACTGATGCAGTTAGGACTTGACCATGTGTAAAGACTAAAAATAGAAGATATCCTAACTTGTGAGGTGGCAAATGTTAAACAAAATAGAAATTACGGATAGGAGCAGGATATAGATTGAATTCCTTTTTCCTGCTGATGGCCTTTTTCTGTCATAAATTATAATACAGACAGTCCATTATGCTATACATGATACTACTGCATATTTAGTTTATGTGTCGAGGTGTTTCGTGAGCCAGCAACGTAAGCAAACTCTTACTTCAGACCAGTCCGTTGACTTCATCATGTACGTTTTGTTGAACATTTGCCTTGGATCATCGTTGTGAATTGCAGAAAAATATAAATGGTTATGAAAGCTCTTGACAGCTAAACAATAAAGGAATTTCTTCCCTAGAATTTTGGAAAGTCGTAGATCATAAGTTGCCGAAGTTAATATGTCTTCTTTGATAATACTAATTATGCTAATTATGCATGCAGGACAACCTGACTCAAAAACGACCGCCAAGAGCGAGCGCTATCATGAGTAAGATAACATTTTAAGAACAATACATGATGAACAGATACTACGTGTTGATGTAATTGACCCTTATACCTTGAAGATGTCACAGCTGTATTCCTATTTTGTAAAATTTCCTCATATTACATATTCAGACTTTGTAAATTACCTCCTCTTTCCTCCACGTCCTTAAAGTCAGAACAATTCGAAAAACGTCAAAGGCCCTGAAGCATATAATCATGTTGCTTGTGGATGGGTTTGGGACGTTGGTGTATTTCAACAAAATGACAAAATCATCATTTTAGGACCGGTAAGTCTTCTGTTTTAATGTTTACACAAAGGCTATATCTCACAATTTCTAGTTTTTAGATATCCATTCTTGAACCTAGTTTGGTCCAGAAGATCTTTGGACTGTAGGGTATATTGTTGTTGTGCAAGAAGGTGAAAAACAAGTTGTTGTTATGTTGTTGCTATTGGTGTATTTTGAATTTTTTGGTGTGAAGCTAAAATTGTATGCACAATCCCGTACACCTAGGCCTATGCCATCAAAACCTTGTAGTTGAAAAAGTTTTTGTTCTCAAACAACATCTATAAACAAATTAACAATCACCCAAGACAAGGCATAGTGGATGCCACCAACATTGAAAGAGGTCGAGTACAGTGATAGCAACGACATTGACTTCATGTCATCCAAATCAATAAAACATAAACATTTATGCCAAATAGAAACTTTTCACTGGTAGCATCTTTCTATGAACCAGAAAACTTGAATTTGAACTAAAAGAGCTCCGTGAAAAAGCTAAGGACAAATCAATTAAAATTAATTTTTAACAACGCAAAATTGATTGTCTTAAAAAAGTAACAAAAAAGAAGCTGCAAGCTCTGACTGGTTTTCTTTTACAGTTGACAGGATTACAACCTCAAAATTGTATATCGTATGAAAAAACTAGCATGGTCAACCCTACTAAAAGTCTCATGAAGGCAATTTGCTATCCGCATGAGTACAGCTTTACATTAAAACCAATCAACTGGGGATGTAAACATGAGGAAATTGGTAAACTTGGGGCTATAGCCCCTTCTGTTTAACCCACATACCCCAAAACTTGTTTCTGCATGCCTGGCCAGTGAGTGAATGTGATTGTATGACATCTTTGTAAACTGATTTTAAATGGTAGTGTAGAGCCTAATCTTGGTAACAATAGAACTGAACTTCTTTATATTGTCAGCAGTTACTCGTGCAAAAGAAAAAAATCTTAACAAATACCTGAACTGAGGTGATCTGAACAAACTGGTGGTGTAAACCAGACAATTCTGACTCCTTTCTGTTGATCCTAGTGATCTATAAATGCCTTTGTTCGGCTGTTAAATTCCTTGTTGTTTCATCACAATTTAGAGGTACTTTTCGTATCCGAATAAACTCTTATCTTTCTCTCGATTCGATCGGTATGAGCACAAAAATTAACCATTATTCACCAGACTTAACTTGAAAGGTACACACAGCACAATTCTATCGCATCACATTGTCCTCCAGAATGGGGGCTTTGTGATTTGTAATGTCAAACGAAAACCTCCTATCTATTGATGTACACAATTATGTCTTTAGATCTGTACCTCTGAATGGATATTTTTGCAATCAACAACGATATGTTTAGATTACTATCTCATTCTAAAAATCTGTGTATCTCTGAGACAGTTTAAGTAACATCACCAACATGTAAAGAACAGACTGAAAATGAGATCAGACTATTGTAGTAAATATTTTGTCTAAGTGGACAAGGTAAAGTATAGATCTGTTGGATAAAATAGAAGGGTTAAGTGGTATGGAGTACCAATCGTCAGATAGTCTCTGTAAGTCTAGACATATTCCTAGAGTATAGCTACGCAGGCAGACTAATTGTTTAGAAGTGTTAAAAAGAGTTCAGCGTTGACAAAAAGAGGTAAAATATAAGCTGATTAAAAACACTTTAACCGTGCCTTGGAAAATTGTAAGTCACTTTCAACTGGTTTTCTCTTTCCAATTTTCACCCTTTTACGTTCCTTTCGACCGATATTTTTGAAATCCGCGCTAATGTAACAAAAAGTAGGTTATGAATAATAATGAAAAAACCTCAAAGGAAACTCTCACAGAAGAAAAAGCAGTTTCTTTTACTGGAAGTCAATATATATCATTTTTTGTTTCAACCGTGGTTAGAAACTTTAGCATTAGACTTTGGTCCGTGATTAAGTATTGATTTGGTTCATAATCAATTCCATCTCTTGGAAGTTTGTTTAGTAGTAATATTACTTAGAGCCGCCGTGGCATTGTGGATAAGACGACCATCTTGCAAGCCAGAGGTATCGAGTTCGAATCCGTGTCACCACAAACAAAATACCATTGGTGAGAGAAGGTAATGGGAGCCAACTATCATAAATAGCTCACTTCCTAGCAAGTTCCCTAACCCTGGCATGGCAATCAGCTACGCTCGATAACGAATATGATACAAAACATGTTAATTCATAAAACACGATCTTTTCGTTTATCTGTCCATAAAGAGTGATTTGTGCTTCTAAATTAAGTTGGTATTTTCGGATTAAATTGGTTAAAGACATGCCTATTTTCCTTCTGTTTCTAACGTATTGAAAAGACGAGAGAACAAGACAGTTCAAATATAATTCACGCGTGCTTAATTCTATAGATGGGGTGAAATTCCTTTTCTTGCTTTTCACCTTTTGTGGCCAGTTTAACGTTTTAAGTGCCGATTTTCTATAAAGTAGTTATTCAATGTTTGTTTCAGTTATTCAACCTGTAAAATATGTTCCTATCCAAAGTACGGTTGAGGAATGAGAGAAAGATTAGAGAGAAAAATATTGAAAAGAAAGACATAACATAAAAAGAAGTAGACAATGCAAAAGGCTCTGAAACAGAAATTTTATATGTTTTAAGTGAACATGGTTGGAGTTCTTTACTTTGCAATATGTAAGAGAGAATAAAGGAGTGCAGAGGAACCGAAAAAATCAAGGAATTCTAAAATTTATACATGAGTACTCACTGAATATTTTACAAGAAGCAAAGATCCTTTGAAGGAAGTGACGTTTGTAAATCTACCAGAAACAAGTTGATTGGAAGTGGATTTTTGAAACAAAGTCCAAAGCAATTTAAAATTCAAACACGAAATTGCTCGATACGTTGCAACAGTAGACTTAAAAATCGTTTTCACATACTGTCAGGTACAATACATATAACGAAGTTAATAAGAAATATCAAGTTTCGAAATTCATAAGATATAGGTTAGAATTTAAATTTTCGTAGTATAGACAAGCATTTATACGATGGTTGGTTTGGAGTAGGACTGTCCAACTCCAATAATTTTTCTATTCGATCATTCGGATGAAATTTTGACAGTTATTCACTCATTTGGCGGACATGGCGGGGGTGTGGTCATGACAAAACGTAAGATATGTAATAATAATATAAAATGTAAACGACTGATTTCATCTTTTTAATACCAATGAGCAAACATAAAACTACAAATTTCTCCATTGAAATCTTTTAAATACCGCTAACTTGGTTCCTCCTTCAATAAAAAAAAGCAAAATGCCCTTGATTTCTTTTTCACGAAATAGAAATTTTATCAAAGGGTCCCTCAGCTGATTTGATACCTCCACCTTACTGATATTTTCTCTCAATGTACTTTTTAAGGCTGCAACTTTCCCCACTCCATCTCCAGCACTCTCTTTTAAAGCACTCAAGCTTTTCTTTGACTGCTTTCATTGCTACAGCTATTCGATCTGTCATTGCTATTTGATCTGTCATTGCTATTCGATCAGTCAATGCTATTCGGTTAGTCATATTATTCGATTAGTTATTGCCTTGTTGCTATTCGAATACTTGATACTTGTTGCTATGCTAATACTTGTTTGCTATTTCAATAATGTAAATAACTGCACTATTCGGTTACAGCCAAAAATTCAATTAGTGAATGACGTAAGCGAATACTAAGACAAGTAACCGAATATCGATTATTTGACTTTTGATGGACAGGCCTGGTTGGGAAAACATTCTGTTGTGAACTGAAGAAAAACTCTTCATGCATCAAAAAAGGCAATCCGGTACAATTGTTACACGTTTGAAATGGACGTGTCTCCAGCAAGAATATCGATTTAGTATCTGTAACTTTCGAGCATGCTTCCTTCATGGTTCTACACACTCACTCCACGAGAATATAAGTGATGATTATCGTATGCCATCGAATTTTCCCAACCACGTTGCTGCACCAGTCTCTAAGTTGTGGAGAGAATGTAGTCCTCCAGGACAATCGTTGACTGATTGTCTGTTCAGTCCCACAGTCACCTAGTGGCGATTCCACATAGCTGCAACTATGAAGAGAGCTACGACACAGAACGCAATTGCTTCTGAAGCTGTTAAGGTTACACCTTGATTTTCTCCTGAAGTCCATACCACCCGGGGTCACAGTGGGATCAGAAACAAGGTCCTTGTTAGGAGCATTAGAGTCGTTCCATTTTATGCGCCAGTTGTTAATTACTGAGTAGTTATTGTCAGGAGTGTTTGTCCAGATGAGCTTACGGGATATTTGTCGTAGCCTCGGGTGAGATTGTAAGTCATGTAACAAGGTAAGGTTGAGGATAACATTAATTGAGTTGAGCAGACTTACTGATATTCCTTCCCTTCGAAGGTCAGCCGGAGCGCTTCTAGATAGGACAGGGAGCCAATCTGAATGTGTACTCTGTATGGTGCCTGAGATGTGTCGCATGGTTGAGTTCAGCTTAGTATCAACTAGTTTACAGTGAGCAGAGTTCTTCCATACTGGGGCGCACAATCCAGCTGCTGAAAAGCACTAGGTCAGTGCAGTTGAACGGAGCGATTTAGAGTTTGTTCCCCAAGTTGTACGAGCTAGCATTTGCATCAAGTTGCTCCTTTTTTTGATTTTATTGGCGACTTTCTCCAGGTCTGGTTTGTACGTAAGAGATCTGTCCAAAGTGACTTTGAGATAGACTGGTTTGCGATCGTGCGATAGGCGATTTCCATTCAAGAAGACATCCAGTTGCTTGCTGCTCATAGCATTGTGGAGATGAAACACACTGGCTACAGTCTTTTTGACACTTGGTTGGAGTCTCCATGTGTAGCAATAGGCACTTATTGTGGTCATATCTTCTGTGAGTTTTTTGTTACGTTCAACAAAAGTATTTGCGTGGAAGGCAAACCAGATGTCGTCTGCGTAAATAAATCTTCTGGCGTGAGTGTGCGGGAGGCCATTGGTATATAAGTTAAATAGCGTTGGTGCGAGTACTGAGCCTTGATGTAGCCCATTTCTCTGTGCACGCCATGAGCTGCAGGAACCACCCATAATTACCCGAAAAAGTCTGTGTTGTAGCAACAGCTCAATACTGGCCACAGCCCAGTGGGGAAGGACACTTGAAATCTTTAGCAGTAGGCCAGTGTGCCACACGGTGTCATAGGCAGCAGTTAAATCAAGGAACACAGCACCTGTCTTTTTCCTTTCTTGGAAACCATTCTCTATGAAGGTAGTTAGCGCTAGAACTTGGCCCTGGGTACACCTCCCTGAGCGAAAGCCTGCCTGGTCAGCACTGTTTCTACATCGTCCCTGATCTTTAGGAGGATGATTCTTTCTAGAACTTTATAGCAGACTGATAGGGCAATTGGGCAATAGCTGCCTGCAAGTTTTGGGTCTTTGCCTGGTTTGGGTATAGCTATTATTTTAGCTTCTCTCCAGAGCTTTGGTAGTTGTCTCTCTCGTAGCACACGTGTTACAAAATTAGCAAACCAAGCTTGGGCTCGTGGTCCCATATGCCACAGACATTCAGGGTAAATACAATCGTATTTACCCTGAGAAGTGGCTTTGCCACTCTTCAGATTTTTCAGTGCAGCAGCACGCTCCAACTGTGTTATTGCTGGTATGTATGAGGCAACTGCAGGAGGGGATCTCATGAAATTACGCCATTCCTTAACTATTTTCTGCTTAGTTGGCTTGTCAATTGGTGTTTTGCTAAGTGACTGGCTACAGTATTTGGTTGACACAGGGACGTGACATGCCTGCTGCCTGTTGTCTAGCACCAAGACGTCTTATCAATCTCCAAGCCTTGCTGCTGGAGTGGGTTAGATCTAACTGACTGATGGTTTCTTCCCATCTTTGACGTCATGCTGCGTCAAGGGCACTGACTAAGTGATCAGCAACATCTGGATCACCAGTGTTCTGAAATTCTTTAAGGAGTTGTTGGCGTTCAATGTCCAGACATGGGATATACTGTGGTCCGAAACCTCGGGGAACAGCCTTACTTGCCGCCTTATATATGGTACTGTGGAACCTTTGGAAGCACTTTTCAGTTGTAGCACCAGACTTTGGGATGCATGAAATGCTCCTCTTCGTAAGATCAGTAAACATAGGCCAGTCGGCTTTTCGAAAATTCCACCTGGGTTTTTCGATGCATTTTGACACTGGTAATCTTAGGCCAATGTGGGTGACAATGGGTCTATGTTGGCTTCTTGGAAAGTCCTCAAGAACGTCAGGGACTGCTTGCACTGGTTGACCACTGCTCGTGGAAACCCAGCACAGATCTGGTGAGTACTCTCGGTTCCATAGAGCTGGGAGATAATGGATCGGCGTACTTGCCGTATCTCCCGCAAGTACCCAGGCATCGGGCCTCGGGAAACTAATGATCCGATCAGTCAGCTGAATTCACTCTCAGTGGATCCCAGCTCTCAACCCAACCACGCCAGTGCTGATTGCACCTTCCTAGGTGTTGGTCCAGTACTTCGCATCCTACAACTTAACATCGAGGGCATCTCTGCAGCTAAACGTGAGGTCTTAGCAGATCTTTGCAGTTCACACCAAATTGACGTTTTGTGTCTACAAGAAGTGCATGTTGGCGGCGACGAACCTGCTACACGCCTCCAATTAAATGGATACGACCTGGTGACCTTCCACGCATACGAGAAACATGGACGTGCTAATATATCCGTTCTGATATTGCAGATGTTGAGTTAGTAGACTCCACGGACTTTTGTGATTCTGTACGTGTCGGCAGCTACACAGTGGCCAATGTGTACAAGCCTCCTCCCGCCAAAGGAACTGATGCACCTCTGCCTGCTCACTTGCACCCAGCTAAATATGTTGGTGATTTCAATAGCCATCATGTTACCTGGGGCTATGAGTGGGCCGATGACAACGGTGAGTGGCTGACCGAGTGAGCTTCAGCCCTCAACCTACATCTTGGTGGACCTGAAGCAACGCCGATCCTTCCGCTCAGAAGATAGGTAACTTTATAGGTTGGTAAAGCTAGGCGTTAATCAGTTCTTATACATTGGAGATCAAGGTATTATACTGACACCACATAATCCATGATATTATGGAAGAACAAGACAGATATATTACGTTTGCCTTTTCAACTCTGAAATTGAGTTCTACAATTTTTGCTCTTGAGTACGAGTCTATTGTTTCTTTTGATCTGTCTACAATCTAGTTATTACCCGCAAACATCTCTTGCCTTGTAGTGGTTTTGAGACCACGTAAATAGCATTTGCTTTATAAACAAGAAAATAAAGTAGGTAAAAATTTTACTTAATGGTACAGATTTTTACAGCACTTGGCCTAAAAGAGGAGCTCAAATGCCAAGGGCACATTTTTAGACTTAATCGCTTCTCCTTGGTTATAGAATCGATAGAAAATCGTTTTAATCTGATTGGAGGCACAAAGAAGCATTTTTCCATTGAACTAACAATATGCAGATATGAACAGTAGAAGCAGTGCTTAACAACTGCTGGAATTTATAACACTGCAAAAAGTGGTGACAGAGGGTGCAAAGTACTGTAGATGACAGTCATGATCAACTTGCGGTCCGCGAGCCAAATCCAGCCCGCGACTGAATTCCAAAATAAATAAAGTTGACTTAATTGAATTGAGACAAAATATTTCCATTGGTCTTGATGGTTGACTGTAGTATAAGTGACAGGAGCCTCATAAAGGCTAAAAATGTCTTCAGTTTCGTAAAAAAATGGAACAAAACCCAATAAACATCAGTTGGTAATGTTATGCCAAGCTTTTTTATTTAATTTTCATTTGAGGGCCCGCTCCCAATGGTGACTGCCCGGCAACATTCTGGGCCTCTGATAAATATAGTTGGTGATCCATAGTATATGATGTGGTTGCATGGAAGGATGAAACACAAATTGAATGAACAATACCTTTGAACAACATGTCGATTTTAATGCTTGCATACAAAAATTCCCTTTATACTTAGTATTTCCATTACTATAAAAATTGCAAGCAAATCTTGCTAAGCATCATTTTCTGCATCTATTTTTCCAAGACAAGGAAAAGTACATACGTGACACATTTCGTAAAAGGTACTTTAAGATTCAAGTAATTACCAGAGTTTTATGTAATCACATCTTAAATGCAACTTCAATTAAAAATACTAGATGTAAGGATTTAAAAAGTTTTGTGTACTGTAAATTACCTCTTATGCGCCCTGGCACTTAGTTAAAAACATTTATTTGCATGTATAGGTTAGGACGGGTTTATGAATAACTGTGGAAAGTTTGCTTTGCAATTTTATAAAAAGTTTAGAGAGAATATGTATACATAAAGAATAGAGAACACATTGTGGAATAGGGAAAGTATGGTTTAGACCCTAGTCTTATACAACCATCAAGCTCTACAGCTAAATAGTTGTCCCAGTTGCCAGGTTTGATGTTTTCAAACCTGAGCGCCTAAGAAGACCACTAGGAGGAGTTCTAAATGTCATGCAGCATCAAATCCCAAAAGTAATCCACCAAGTCACATGCAACATCTGATTTAGTAGACCTCTGTAAGCTAATAGTTCTATCAAGCAGATATTTCCTTCTTAGATACAGTGTCTCGAGAATATGAGTGTTTCCCTACTTTTAATACATGGGAATTTAGCATAGGAGAAGTCGTACCAAGAAATTACGAAGAGTTGCTTAAATTCCCGAAGAAAGTCAACTTAAAATCGGAAAATATGAATAAGTTATCGTCTTTGACGCCAACGATTTCAGAATCAGAAGGCCATGATAAAAGAGCCTTTAGCTACCTGAAACGAGTCTAAACGTAAACTAAAAGTGCTATGTTCGAGGGTCGGCTTTCAAACTTTGCGCACGTCTCTATTGACAGAGAAACTGTTGCCAAAATTTATTTTGTATATTTTTTGTATATTTTTTGAACATATTTTCAAAAACATAGTGTAAAATTATGAAACTTAACTGAGTAAATAAGAGTTTAATTTGCATTCAGGTTAAATCTATTGACCGTATGATATATACAGAATAATCAAAAAATTAAAATTCTTATTACTTTTCTTTCGAAAAATCTACATTTATTGCCCCTCTCCCCAAATAATTGCCCTATCTATGTCTCTGATTTTGTACTTTATTTAAAAAGGGAAATTGTGGGAATTTGATGCAGAAATGCCATCGTCTTAATGAAACTATTGTGCTACTAGTTTGTTATTTCAAGCTAAGATTGTGATCACTTATTTGAATTCCAATGTGTATGAGCTATAGATTCTTTACAATTAAGGCAGCTCTTTCCTCTATTATCAAGAGTTGACAGTTTCATCCTCGTGTGCGTACTTGCGTGAGTCTCTCTGTGATCTTATAGGCTGTATTCACGAGTATGTGAGTTTGTGTGCTTGTTTTCTCTCATTCAGTAACAACAGAAAATAAAAAACCGTTGAGGAAAAGTGACAAGAAACAGGACATCAATTGCATTTGACTCAAGCTTAATGCATGGGATATGATTGATATGACTAAATTTCCACGAGATTAAATTTACTTTCACTTTCTCATAATTCGTTTGGTTAAGTACCTATCAACCCATGGGATTCATTACCACAATACTTTTTCTCTTCATAATATGGAAACATAATAAATTTGCTACCATTTCATTGATCTTAAAATGATACTCAAGAACATCGCTCATTTATTTTTAGACAAACTTAACGAAGACAAAACGTCATTTTACTTCACGAATAGGCCGATACTTTTTGCATATGTCTTTCAGGGAGGAGTGGCAAAAAACAAAATAGTGACATTTGATTGGGTAATTTTATCACTTAACTCATCATAGGTTTGATTAGTAAGTCGATACGCTTCTTTTTAACCAGAAAGCTTTGCACCAGTTGACAGTCAGAGTGTCAAAAAAGAGTAATGAATTTATTGCAGACCACGTCCTCATTTCGTGTCCACAAATGAGTGTGGTAACGTATTTCAAATTTAATAGAAATCACAGGTACACGATATTAAAAAGGCATTGCTTTGAGTTCTTATTTAATGAATTTTATCAGCTCAACTGATTAAGAATGGACTAGTGTCTAGTTCGTCACTCCCACCTAGACATTGTTTATGCTTATTCATCCTTCACTAGGACATTGTAATCTTTTAATTTGAATATTCTGTTTCTGCTGTTTGCTTCCAACAAAGCTGACTGAGATTAAAAGATGCTAGGATTAAGGAAGTAACTTTTTGATTTCATTTATAAAACAAATTTAACAGTGAAACAGGCCACAATTGTTTAAAACGAGCAAGTTGAGCGTCGTGGTTTAGTGAAGCTACGTCCTGCAGTTAAAATTGTAAACAACGATGTACCGTTTAAAGTGCTTAAAAAAATCTTTGGAATAAAATGTATCATTTTCTATCCATTCAATTGTTGTTAATCAGTTAGATGCACGGCATAATAATTCTAAAGCTTAACAACAGCCCTTGCAACGAAAAAATTAGTAAGGTAAGATTTGTTCTTTATTTTAACATTTTTGGGTTATAAACTTCAGCAAGCTAAGTATGTTTCGAATTTTACTTCGGTACCGTCATTGTTTAGATTAGTTGCATAGGGATAGACCAGACAAAGGTAAACATACCTTTGTTTTATTAATTAGCCAGCTCTGTAAAGTTTAACATGGTTAAAATGGGAAACATGCACAAGCGCAACAAGCAAGTGTTACTACGAGTATCCTTTGTGTAATTTATCAAATAGAACATGAAATACAGGTTTGTTGTTACTTTTTCATTTCTAAACGATATATACCCAATGCTCGCTTTAACTCATCTTTTTGTACTCTATAAGATAATGCACTTTGGTATACTAAATTGAATTATAAATGAAAGCTTGATTAATTGAGTTAGAAAAGAAAGCTTGAATAAACTGAAATGGAGGTAAGCAAAATTGCAATTGTTATACCATCGTGGTCTACAGGGAAAAACAGTTTGTCCAAGAAAGAATATTAAGTAGAAAGCAGTGGGAGCCTACTCTCAAAACAAGCTTACTTATTAGAGGAATGCTAAAGTTGGCATGGAAATTAACTACGCTAGTTCATGAGCATCTTACACAATCACATGCACACCGTTTTTGCACATTGAGTTAACAAAATAGCTTACTTACTGTTGACCAATACATAAAAATTGTTAATTATATTCGACATTAATAATTGTTTAATCACTATGTAAAGAACTCTATCTTATTTCATGTTTTTCCACACTGCTTATGACTGTCCTTAACAAAGATGTTAATAAAACAACCTTCTATTCTTAACGCTAAGCAATAATATCATCGGATATACGAAAATAAAAATGACACTAAACCAAAATGAAACTTTCCGCCGTCACAAAAATTTACTTGCTTATTGACCAATACATGAAAAACAATTTTAATATATTCAATATCGTGAATTGTTTAAGTCGCCATGTAAAAATACCTAGCTTATTTTGCTGTGTTGAATTGTTAATTACTGTCCTTAATAAAGATTACAATGAGAAAACCCTTCTATACTAAATACTCAACAATAATATTATTGGGAAAACAAATAGGAAAAATATGAAAACTTTAAACGCATTGCAGTCGCCACAATATTTTCTGAAATATTGAACAACAAAAGGATTCTTTATTATATTTTATATCAATAAGTATTGAAATCAATACGCACTGAAGCCTCGATTATTTTCTTATATTATATTGTTGATTAGTCTTGCTGATAAAGATGTTCATGAGGAAATTTTTTATTTTTACCAGTTTAAAAGATATAATACAAATAAACAATTGAAATTAATTTGCCAGTATACGAAAAGTTAACATTCCAATTTCCTGCGTGTTACTAAAACATTGAATACATTTCATTATAATTAGTACAGATAATTGCTTAAATCATCATTCAGTGATGACTAGATAATATTTTATATGTCCATAAGCTAAAAACAATCACATAATTGCAAAAAGTGTCCGTCACAGCTAGGGTGTCTTCAGTGGTGCTAATTATGAAAAGTAAAATGAAGATGTATAACCGATTACCAGAATTCAAATTTAAGATCTTCTGTTTACAATAGAGACAAATAGTAGTCCGCAGATCTAGGTGCATATAGTGAAGCTCTTCAAATAAGTATCGAATCAAACTCAGCTTCAATAGCGCCTCAAAAGCCTGACTGTCATTTCTCAGTGGCGTGTTAGGAGAAAGAGAGTGGAGCATGTTTCCCCAAGTGAGCAGTTTTAAGGTGTGCCAAAATTACGATCATCAGTAGGTAAAATAACTAGCAAGGCTGCCCATAAATAGTTAAATAGGTATTTGAAAGTCAACTATTGATAAAAATGTAATGAAAAAATTGAGGTAAGAGATTTTGATACGCTTAACTAGTTTCATTCAGTTTTCATTCATACTTCTTTGTTGAGTGGCAGGGCACATAACCATGCTGAGCAAAAGCCGCCTCTTAAATTTGATGATGCTGCACTCAATACTCATGGAGTTATATTAACGAATCTAGTGGAGCAAAAACATGATGGCACCTCTAATACACGTGGCTGTTGTTGCGGCTTCAAGGCTATTATCAAGGAAAAGATTAGAAATCAAGTGATATCAGGAAATTGGTATGTCCATGCCTTGAATTTGGTCTTCCTGCTATTTCAATAGATGAAGCTACACCTTTGAAATCTCGCTTCAAGAAATCTCCAAAAGTACATGAGCTATTTGAATCAGTTTAAAAGCATGCAAAATATAAGGTAATGTCAATAAAGCGTTCATTTTGTTGGAATAGAAGTGAATTTGGCTTGAAGGTGTTAGTGATGCATTTTGAGTGGATCATGAAGGTTCTACAAACAGTCTGTGAAAGCAAAATATATGATGAAAACTAACTAGCCATTGCCCATAAATCTTTTTATTTTTAAGACAAAGCAAACAGTTGTAACAGCCGGCCTTTTTTGCAACATTATTGCTGTTACCGGGTCTCATAGTTGGCATTTACAGTGTGCAGAGATGGATGTTCGGAAAGACATCAGCATAGTTGAAAGCTCTATGGAAAGTATTGCAAAGATTTGCAAAACACCAGAAAGACATTTTCACAGCTATTGACGCAGAGTTTAAAAATATTTGGAGAAATGAAAAAAGAAATTGCTGTAAAAGAAAAATGTACAACGAAGAAACAAGACATGAACCAGCAAATACTCCTGAGGCTGAATTGAATAGTGACATATTTTTGTAGCATCATCCTTGCTACAGTCTATTAATCTTTAAGAAGTCACTTTGAGAAAAATCATTATTTGTTAAAGTTGTTTGCATTTTTAGCCCTAGCTCTTTTTATAATTTTGTAAAGTAGCACAGGATCTCCCAACTGGAATTAAAGCATTTTATGATGTTTATCATAGATGTACTGTTGCTTAGTTTAATTTTCCAAGAACCATCCATAATCTGAATTGCTTTCTATTCAGCAATTATGTGGAAGTGAAGACAAAGATATACACCATGATAACGATGATGCAGCACACAGTAAACATAATGACGATTTTTTTGTAAAATGAAAAACGAGAGGAAAGACGTCATCATATGTCAACAATCATGCAAGAACATTTGAAGTCACTGCTTTTAATATCTTTTGAAAGATAAAATCTTTCTTTTTGTAAAGACAAAATTATAACGCCGTTTGTGAAAAGATCTTCTTAACTCATGAAAGAGTTAATATTAACTGAATTATTGACATAATTTGTTAAGTAACCTGATGTACTGAATTTATATTTCTTTAGATTAAAACTCCCAATATTAGTATACACTAATTAATGGACAATCGTATAGTATTGCCTACAACTCAAGAGTGATATTTTTCAACTTAGACGGATTTGCTTCAAGTATCTAGTTTGCCGTGTGAAGTAATTCAGTCCTTAAGCTGAGTTGCTATTTTTATGGTCTGGCTTGTTTTCTCTAAGTCTGTTTATCACAAAATGGTTGAGAGGACTCCCAAAATGCTATCACTAATCACGTCATATGTACAATAAAGTCATGTTTCAACAAAATCAACTGTGGGTTACCGGAGAAAGCAAAACAAGAGATGCCCTGTATAATATGGATAGAATAAAAATCAACAACTTAGCAAATGAGATGATTGTGAGAATAAATAAGGAAGGGTCTTATGACGCAACCAAAACGAAACAAAATTCACCATTCTACCAAGAAACGTATATCATTATCAGTATAAATTCTTACAAAGAATCATAGAATGACGGTAAGTCTCTATCAGTCCTTCTAACAACATTATGTCCAAAAGGTCAACTTAATACGGGATTCCTTTCTAGACACAGTTTGGACATTTTTAATAGCTTTTCATGATTCTAAATTACTGAAATATAAAATAAATATCTTTCTTACAGTCAAGATGTAAATAGTATCATTAGAAACGTTTCCGTGCTTCATTTATCCTTAGTATGCATCACAGACTTGTATAATAACACATTTATCTTTCATGTGCGGTGGAACATAGAGAAAGTGGTAACCTTTTTATTGGTGTTTACCTTGGTTTAATTTGCAAAACTCAAATCACATAAGCGTATCGGCGCTCACAAGTTTACACCTGATAAAATTTATTATGAGTAGTTACGAATATGATGTAGTTACTCCGGCCTACAATGAAGCCTTGAGAGCATCTTCATCTAAACAACTAAATCGCAGATTTTTAAAGCTAAGCAGCTCAGTCATAATTAATGGCTTCCAGATGCCTACATCAATGTTGCCTAGATTAATAGAAGTTCAAAAATGTTTAACAAATTCTATGTATTAATCCCAACATCATCATGGATTATCCTCCGAAAAATTAAAAGTGGACGAGTATCATACTTCCTTGTCAGAGAACATAAGATCAAAAGTTTGCATAAACTAACAGTTGTCGTTAGGTTACAATAGGAAAATACGTGCTATCTACCATGAAAGTATATCTAATTTACAGTTACACGTATTTTTCCATAAAAAAGTACTTGATAAGGATGTAGTGCCTTAAAAAGTTATGAATGTTTAGTACTGAGTTCACCCAATCCAAGAAATTTAAAAATCTAAAAATGTCTTAATGTTACAGGAATTAATGACTAACATCCAGCGCTGCCTATACCTTACTTGCCACTGAAATTGGCCTTATTAGACAGTAGCAAACAGTAACATCAATCAAGTATAAGTTTATTTTAAGAGAAATGTACATCACATCAACTAGTGTAAATTTCATCTCCAGCTTATATAGTTCTGGTCTCCGATTGTGCCAACTAAGACTATATTGCTGTTGAGCTGAATACTTGTTTCAAAACTAGTTGTCTTTAAGACTTACATTGACTCGATATTTCATGTTTGATACCAGAATCGTTAGAGAAATTGATAACATGCTCTGAAAGTTTAAGCACTTAATTACAGATACTGCCAACAAAATTGAATACTGCGGCCAAACTTTTTTTATAATAAAAAATAACGGTATCTTTGTTTCAGTCGGCAAAATGCATAAGAAATACAATTGGTATCAGAGAACAAGATTCACGAAGACACACAACCTAAGCAATCAACAAAGAGAGCATCAGTTTAATGGGTAAGAGAAGCAAAAGAATATTGATGTCATAGAGTATTAGATCCAAACTTCGTTTACACCAATTTTTTTACTCAGTCAAATGAATCTACTAACTACCATTGAGTCAAGCAACTATTATAAAAGGTATATGTGTATATTTTAGATTGTTGACGTAGAAAACAGGCACTTTCATTTTAAAAGGCGTGAGTAATCCTAGACCATCATCAAATATCAAGCTGATGGGAAGCTATGTTAAAATATCCAATTTATGTCACTCATCTCCCTCTTTCAAATATATTATAATTATGAGATCAGTGTGAAACGAGGTTGTAAGTATATATGTAGTATGTTCTTAAATTGCAGCAGTCGTGTTGTACGTATTTGTAAGGTGCAGTGAGTAAAGGACGTTCTTTGTTTAATTCTCAATAAAAAGAAGAGTAGGGCGTCTGTATTTTCTATCGAAGGCATAACTTCTTAGCGTTCTGTGCGACTCGTCCGATGTAGGTTAACAAGTTAGAAGTCCCTGTGATTGTTGTTGTCAGCAGTATAGCAGATGAGATAAAAGTAAGTTAACCGCTTGTTAGAAAACAAAATGACTAAAAAAGCGGATGACGTAGACTGTTGTATAATAGCTATGTGATGGTGAATGTTTACATGACTACAGGCAGCCTCGTTTTGGGTTTCAGTGTTCCTGCTTGAAAAGATGTTCTCGTGGTTTAGCTTTAAGACAAGTTAGTAAACGCTGATCTGTCATCTTATTTGCCTAGCCTTGTTAACACAGGGATTCAATATTACATCACATGGTCCTTTTATGTACTTTTGTGTATTTGTTTTGGTTCTTTAAAGCCTTTTCAAGAACGAAAAGTATAAAATTTGGAATGAGCAAGTGTGTACTGCAAGTTGTTCTGTATTATTGCTATTATACCTACAAATAAACTTGGGTGAAATCTCACGATGGCAACAGAAACTTGAAGGCAGCAAAACCAAACTTACAAAGGCAAACGTTGAGGGTTTGAACAGTTCCTTCTCGCCCTGTGTTACTTGAAAAGCTCGTGAGTTTTTCTTGTTTTCTTCGGACTGCCGAACCCTTCTTTAATGATGGATGAAAGAATAGAAAGATAAAATTCTGCCGAAGGAGAGACTTGAACAATCTGATATTGTAATTTTATAGCAATAATGATGTTGAAAGAGTTTGGACAATTTAGTCAAAAAAAGCTTAAAACAAGCAAGAATGTCAGTTTAGAGTCAAACAGAAATTCAAGGACCATTGGTTGTAAGCTACAGAAAAACAAAACTAATTTTTTGTCGCGCTGCAAAGCGCACTAAATTTCACTTGTAAAAGAATTTGCTGTCTCAAAAAAATATAGAAACGAGAAAAGACCTGGTTTATATTTTTCTATCCTTGAGCGTTACGAAATAGTGATGATAATGATAATAGTGATGTAATAGATTGCAACAGAAAGAATTCGACTTTCAACAATGAGAAAGTAGGAATTCCATTGGCGACAGTGGGAATTCGATTGATGACAGTGGGAATTCCAATGGTGACAGTGATAGTGGGAATTTAATAAGTGAAAGTGGGAGTTCACTTGGCGGCAGTGAGAAAAATACACGGTATTAACAAATAAGGACCCTATAACATAAGAAATTTCAGCCCGCTTAACCGGGCTGGCCCGGTTTGCCGGGACCCAGCTTTGATCGATAGACTACCATAAAACGCAACTCGCTATCACATGAGAGCCGGACTGGCCCGGCAAACTGAGACATCACTTTTGCTAAGTGGGTTTCCTGTTCAGCGGACTGAATTTTTTCCATGTGTTAGCTCCAGCCAGGCAAAGCGGGCTGAAAATCATTCAAATGCCATTGAGGAAAGCAAAAAGAATGTAAGCAATGTCAGGTGATGTACTCCAGCTCGCCAATCCGGGCCAAGAAAATTTTATGTGATAGCTAGCTAGTTTTGCCCAGTCATGTTGGGCAGCCCGGTAGACCGTGCTCATAAGATAAGGCCCCAGATATACCATTTGATTGTAAGGTGTTCAGTATGCATTAATATAACATTCATAGGCTTGACTGTGTTTACCTCCTCGAAAGCTAGCATGACATAAGTTAAATAGCTTTATTGCAAACGTCTTCCTCTAGGCTTACCTTTCCTTTTGGATGTTGCCAAACATGGCCACGATATTTTAATGAGGTCAGGATGCACCAATCGCTTTTGTCAGTTTAAAAATCTTTCTTTAGGCCGGTTATAAAGATCTACCTCTGTCTTCCTCTGCTTCTGTTATTTTTCATTTTACCCACGAAATCCTCTTCTTCATTATCATTATACCTAGGATGTTCTTAATCTGTCTCCCGATGGCGTTACTGTAAAATTGAACAAGTCAAAACACATCCTTACCTCTCTTTTCATGTTATTAATGTCTAATTGTCAGATTCCACATCTATCTTGATGATGGAAATTTTTTCCTATTACAAATTAAGCATTAGTTCTTTGTTATCAATATCAAGCCTAAATTAAAGGAGACAAAGAAACTTGGACAAGAATTATTCACAATAAATGTTTAGCCCAGTATCAATCTAGTATTAACCACGGCAATTACTGGGATAACCTCACACTCACACAACATCAAAATTCCGTTCTATAATGACCAAGAAAGTAGCTGACTTGCTGTCGACGACTAATTCAATTGTATGCATTTCAAACAAGTGAAGCATCTTTATACAAGGAGATGGTTACCCAAAGGCTTTGAGCAATTGGAATAACTAGCCCCAGGGCACCCCATTTTTGTAAATCAACGACAGAGATTTTCCCCTTCTGTTAGCTGCTGCCATATTTATGATTGTAGTGAACATCACTCCTATCACTTGATCAACATCTATGCTTACAACAGCGCTAGTTCTCATTCTGCCGACTTCGCAGGACTTCGCAGGGATGAAAGGCCAGGTGAACCGCGGTTCCCTCATGCGAAAACGAACATTAGTCTGACACTCTGAAGGAAATGTCAGCATCTCTGGGCCATAGTACAAGCCTGTACCAAGCTGAACTTGAAATATTGTTGTCGGGAGCCACTGTCTATGTTATCCTAGCGTCTTTCAGTCTTGAAAAATGACTTTGCGGACTTGTAAGAAAACGGCTCAAAGTCCATGCAAACTTTCTTCATGGCGTATGGGAAAACGTACTCCTCTTAAATGTATTTTCAGTTACTTGCCTCATTCAAAAATAATTCAGTCAAGTTGATCCGCAAAAGTGACATAGTAGACAACAACTTCAATAATGTAAGCCGCCGTGGACTAGAGGATAAGACCACACAAGGCAAGTGTAGGGAGTTCGAATCCAACAACATCGAAGAACTAACTTGGTTCATGACTCTAATTAACATTTTAAACTGTGCATTTTGTGTTCAGTTTGTCTTTTTTATAGAATATTTTTCCTTTGTTTGTCTCATCCTTGTGAATATCCCTCATGTTTATCACAAGTAATTAGGCATTTTAGTTATGAAGTAGATTTAGAAACACTCGGAGAACCCAAACCTATGCCAAACCCTAGGATATTTGTTATGAGAAAGTACAGCAGATTACTAAGTCACCAAACCAATACCCTAACAAGTTTCTTATGTACATCTTAAAAAGTAGCGGATCCAGCTTAAATTTTGAGGGGTGCTGAAGTCTCTGTTTAACTAAATACATTGCTTTGTCCACTTTCTAATAACATCACTTTCTGCCATTGAAATTCTGAATTACAGTTGAAAATAAGGGGTTTTCCCGCCAAAAGTGAGCACTCGCAACATAGAAAGGCGTTTGGATACTTCCCATTCGTTAGTGCTCAAGCCCCGTCGCTGGTTGGTTAAAGTCAGCTATGAAATCATTGAAACTCGGGGGAGGGGGACTCGAAAGCTTGCGTGTACTCAGAAATACTGGGTTAACCTGATGTCAATGACCAGGAGTGGCATTGGAGGTTCGCTACGGAAACACTACCAGATGTTAATATCAAGGAATAGTCGTGAAGCAACATCAAATTTCATTTACAATTCATTAATAGGCGGACATTGCGAATACATGTGGTACAAAAACCACCTTTACACAAGCACTAAAACTGTTGAGGAGTACTAGCGCACCTTTAGCACCCTCTACATGTGCTACTCTTTGAACATGAAATATCCCTTTCTATTGTCAGGATAAATGCTACTTGGTATTTAAACTCATTTACCCTGAAAAAATATCCTTAGACAACAGGATAAAGGTTAAAGCTCATATAATCTTGAAGTTATAGGGGAAAATCCCATTTTCTATTATAGTGAAGACTAAGATCTATTCTTTATCTGCTTGTATATAAAGAAATGTAAAGTGCCACTTGGAATACCCAATTTTTACCTTGCAACCTAATAAAATTGATTCTGAGCTCTTGCTACAGAAATCTCTCATTATTTTAATGTGCCTTCTAATTTTTTGATACAGATTCCTTAAATATAGAAAATAAATCAGATCCAGATCACTCTACAAAACCTGAACTGTGGGGTGGATTTACAACGGCGGATCCAGACTACAGCAACCTTTGCAGAAGTATAGAAGAAATAATACAAAACTGAGGTCAGAAGCCAGCAAAAGATAAATATTTGGCAAGTTTGTTGGCAACATTTGTCACATGCTTTCACTGAATGTCTACCCGTAATGGAATCACCATCATCAGCAAGCATAAAAGCCACTATTTTGCAAACCAATTTTGTTCCTTAACCATCTCATGGCAAGTGATAATTGTAAGCATTGGTTTGTTCTGTGTTTTCTAAAGCCAATGGCATATACACCTAGGAGAGCTATCCACCGTTTGCTTAACCCTTGTAGATCATCCTATGAGCCAATCAGTTTTTACTTAACCTCTGCACGACCTGACACAAGCAGAGGTAGGATTTGGCTGGTCAAATAGAAAGGCGAGTTTGCCCATGCATCTCTTTGCACTTATGCTGAGTGCATCTCTTTGCACTTATGCTGAGTGCATCTCTTTCCACTTATGATACTAAAAACCTTTAAAGAAAATGAGTTTAAGGACGTTTTTATGAACTGCTCTACGCTAAATTAAATTTCAAATAGCACCCAACGTAAACAGCTCAGCGGTCATGACTAGCAAAGGAACCGATTTACATTTTTACTTTGCTTTACCTGATGGTGGTGATTAAAATTTCTTATTGCCAGGGCACAAAAATTTCCTTAGCTTTAATTTCGGAAACCTTTGGGAGTTACCACCACAAAAGCATGGCATGCATTTTTGTTAACCTGTACATAGGTCAGATTTCCGGTTCATTCGGGCCTAGACTATACACAAGTGGCAGTCGTTACCTTTGGATTTTGACCTTTTGCTGCAGATGCAAGCCAAAACTTCAAATCACCACCAAAAACTAATGATTTGTTCAGATATGTTAGAAAATGTCACGAAAATCTCATCATCAAGGTTTCAGTTATGTTGCCAAAACCTAGACACAACAACACTTCCACCTTGAGGAAGGAAGTAATTCGACATTTATGTAAACCACAGACGTTTACATTCTCTACTATGTAAAAGTTACTTCAAAATGACCAATATAAGTTGTGAACAGCAAGAACAGGAGTGCTATCAATCAACCCAAACTTGAACCAGAGTTGTAAGATGACAATTGGGGAGATTATTCTAGACTTATACAGTCCTTGGTTGGTCGGTTTGCCAGTGCTATCTTGCCTGTTTGTACTAAAGAACACTGTACATGCTGAAAGTACGATGACTTAAGAGGAAATCTAGGAAAGTCTTGTATTACTATCTTTAATAATCCGAGAGTTGAGATAAAGATAACTTTAATCTCAAACAGTCAGAGGAAGAACGAAGGACGAACGAAAAAACGAAATTGGTAAATGAAAAGGAATGACGTCCGAGTCCAAGGGCTGATGGAGGTCAAGAACAGAAGAAGAAGAATTGACAGGGAAATTATTGACATGAGCTTATGTCAAGGTAAAAAGGATCCATCTTCTTCAATTCCCTTTACTTTCTTCCAGACCTCTTTGAGCGACAGCTCGCCTGCCGTTATTGTTTCCAGCACAGCTTTAAAAGTACGCCAGAGATGAAGCAATAGTTTAGCATTCAACTCTTTGGTCATGGGAAGTTATTTACTGTTGCATTTACTGTGAACATTTGCAACTCTAAACACAGTATGATAAAAGCGAGCTTTTGTACGGAAATTGCATTGCCCTCATAGACGTAGGAGCCGGGGATCTGGAGTCCCTGCCACTCCCCCCGCTTTTCCAAAAAGTTAAAAAGTGCTCCTTTTCCAAATGATAAATGCCCCTTTTGTACAAAATGTCCAGTTGTAAAAATATTATGTTTTTCATTTTTTTAAATTGTCTGTTTGAACTTCCCGATTTACTTTAATATTGCCCATCAGGCCCACAGGGAGAAAAGGGCACCATGCAATTGTGAGACCCGGAAACCGCGATGAAATGTAATAGCTGCTGACAAATGTTGCTATTGCGACGCCTCAAGTCCAATCAGAGAATAAGGATTAGGGTCTAATCTCTTTTCTGTGGCCAACTGCCTGTCAGCCAGATAGAGTTAGTTGTGGCTACTTGTTTCCTTCACTGTCCTTCACAATTTACATCGCTTGGAGAACTTCCTATAATCGCTTGAATAAACATTGCTTTACTTTTGGTAATTATGCAAATCATAAATTGATCGTTGACGTATTAGGTTGACTATAATTACTGCTTTGTTGACGTGAATGTTCTATTTATCTTTGTATTCATGTGTTATTTTTGTGAAAAATCAAAACATCGTCTCTTAAAAGAGAAACTCATAAACATCTTGAGTAGTAAAATTCGCTGCTCTGGCTAACTATGCTGCAAATTAATTATCGGGCTCGTCAAGGAGCGAGACATTTTCTAAAAATCTGGTTGGGGTTATACACCACATTTTTCTTGGCTCCCCCACTGATATGCTTCCTACATCTATGATTGCCTTTGTAGTAAATAAAAAAAAATGTGTAAAGTTGAATTCTTTTCATTGCTTTGTTCTTTGCACGTTTGTCAAACGAAAATACGATAAAATCGTGTAGGTTGGCAACTCTGCGTAATGTGTTGCCTAAAAACTGTCAGAGAAAGAGCCGCTGCTTTGAATTTGAAAGCAGAATCTTGTTAGACACAGAAATAAGTCTTTGCTTAGTCTGTTGGATACAAGAAGCAAGGTCATCAAAAAAGGCCTGGTTTACGAGGTTGAAAAGAGATTTTTGTCTTTTAGCAGTGTGGCACATCAATGGAGGTCAGTTGGCTTGTAATATCATCTTTCGTTGCCTCAAAAAACAATTTCAGTGAATGGAAAAAACATCCAATTTCTAATTTCTTACCAAGTGTTAATTTATCAACTAATTGACCATTATGTCTGGTTTTTTAATCCATGATTCTATGAATAAGATTAAAATAGAAAATTGTGTATGTCTGGGATTTAAATTTGTCTAACATGAAAAAGTTCCTGAGATTAAGCAAAGAGTAAGTTAATTTAATTGTTGTGGTAAGATTAAAAAAGTACATAAATAAAAGTATTCTTAATTGGAATTAACTTGTAAATTTGTTTTATTTCTTTGGGAATATTTGCAAATTCAGAAATGACCTCTAATCCAAGTAACGTTATTTACGAGGAAAAATACATGCCGCTAGATCATGTGAAAGAATGAAAATCAGTTACAGTACAAAACGCTGAATTAAACGGTCCATTTTCACGTCCGTTTTCACTTAAAGAATGAAAAAACGGTTGGCGGTAAGCGGTTTACAAGTAGTTTTGCCATGTGTAGGCCAGAGTGGAAACTAGTTGCTGCCTGTTGAATTCTGGCAATTATTGAAATGAGAGAAAAACGGGAAGCAAAAATGGAAACACTAGGTAGAAGTATAGCTTCATAGAAGACAGTGAGGTGTTTCGTCACCTTCGCTCTAGTGTAGGGTGGGCGACAACTTTGCCGATTATCTCCTTGCATAGATCTCAAAATTTTGCAGTTGGGGAAGTTTGTTAAGGGCGGAGGAGTTAATCTATATACAATATACTTTCCTGCGGCCAAAACTGGCAGGTCATCAATAGTACAAGTCCACCCGTTAGTTCTGCATTATGTGTGATGTTTAAGTGTTTGTAATCTACTAGTATTAGTTTTAGCTCTATGACACGTTTGTTACTTCGGTGCAAGAGGTCGGAAGACATTTGTGAGAAAAAGGTTTCAAAACAATATCCAAGAATCACAAGAGAGACTTATCCTTTCTCTTTGCAGAAGTTGAACACCTCCCACTTCGATAGATGAAAGTAAAATTATGAGAAATGGCCTTAACAGGCCTGTCATGTTCTGAGTGAAAACGGACTTAAAAAGGACTGGGTATTTTCACCTAGGACGGAACACTTTCAACACTTGCTTAACAGAGCCAGAGAAAACTCCACGACGTATTTCGAGAAGAACATGGATGTAATTTAAAGCAATTTAACTACCGAGGGTGTGACGTTAATGCCTTTTCACGTTAATAAATTCGAAGATGATTACACTTTTTGATTTAAATTATTTGGTAGCGGAGCTACTATATTTTTGAAGGCAGCGTGCTTGCAAGGCTGTACAGCTTAAGGGATAAGGAAACCTAGGAATTTGGGAAGAAAGTTTAACTAGCATTAAGCTCTCTCCTTGACGATTACTGTTTCGATCATTTTGATTTTTAAATACTGGTAAATAATCTACTTTTGGGCGTTAATACTTCTACATCAGTTACTATCTTGAGGACATTTAATACCGTCTTTCTTAATAAACTCAAATTTGTATAAAAGTCAATCTGTGTGTCCGGTCCATAAGTAAAGGGGGATCACTTTAGTCATTTTATAAGCTAAGGGTCGACATTTTAGGAAGAAAATATTTGACAGTTTGCATATTAAGTACGCAGTCCTCTAACAGTCATAGGCAACACCATAAGGTACCTTAGACAGTAGAATTAAATTGATGTTTATCAAGGTAAAATATTATATCGATAATAAGCGTTGATGCAAATTTGGTCAACTCCAATCCTAATCCATAAAACTAGCTTGGCTTTTGAAGCCTTCGAACTTAGCGCTATAAATCCCTAAAATGGAGCACCATTTAAACGTGTCTCATTCAAATGTATAACAGAGAGAAAGAACTGTGATGTCACAAGAAAACTGTGCCAATATGTGATTCCTTTGGTAAGACTCAGAACAGGAAAGAAATGAGAGCTTTTAGATGTTCTACCACATGCAACCAACAACTGTTGATTCATTCAGGAATGAATTAGTTACTGTCTAATATGAAAATCATTATAAGAAATATTTCCATCTACAAATGCTTTTAGACCGTACCAATGGCATAGTGGTAGACTGCTTGCTTTGCGTGCAAAGTTTGGGAGTTTGAATCCACGACCTGGTCACACCAAAAACTTAAAAAATGGTACATAATGCTTCCCAGCTTAGCACTAACGGGATAGATTATGAAAGTTAAACACAAGGTGTAACCAGTGGGCCAGCCTCCTACTGTAGTGTTTACTGTAGCATTGCACAGCTGTGTGGCCCAAAGGATAAGGAAACAGAGATGGGCGCCGCCCCATACACCAAATAGTGTGGGAAGAAATTTAACAAATGATTTTAGGCTGACAAGAATCAGGTTGATTTATCAGAATATGGTAAGGAGCAACAACGTCAAATTTGTTCTCTAAAGTATGATCGATCATTTACAAATGAGAGCACAAACCAACAATTGCACAAGAGGAAATATAAACAAAAATAAAAAAGAAGGGAAACGCTGATATAGGAATAGTACAAGAATGCCTATGCGTTTACCAATAAATCTACATAATGCAGGTAGACGGAAGGTTTGTAAATGAATTTAATACCTACATAAGTTTTAAATTTTGTACTGATTTGAAATTTTTAATCTAACTTCACCCAAACGCAAGGCACGGTTTAATGTTTTCTGGAAACATGACACGTTATCAAAGATGTCAACATAGACTTTGTTTACCTGTGTTCTTGTTCTGGATGCCAGCCGCCTCTTGTAGTTTAATTAAATTAACGCCTTTTACGTGTAATAAGTAGAGATAGGATTGTAACATGACTGGTGTTTACTTTGATAGCAAAACAAGCTGGAACATTTTCAACATTAATGAAAGTGAGCGCTGGTTCTTCCTTTGACCAGAATTTCTCTTTTCGTATTCAATCTTAAGCCAATGAATTTTAAGATTGCGACTGTTGCATATTACAGGTGGTCATTCTAAATGGCGTTCTGCCGAGAAGAACAAGACCATTGAATGCTAGATGAGGTTTTGAAACAACTGATCTCCTTTTTCATTGTGTTGTTAGTTAAAAAAAGAAGCGAACAATGGTCAAAGATGCAAAGTGATTTTTACAAGAGACCAACAGATGTAAGAGCTCATCAGTCTGAGCTCAAACTACTTACTGCGAGTTTACAGACGAGTTGCAGCACAGATGTGAACGAGGGATTAATTGTGTGAAATCTATCTTGACACGATATCTTCATTACTCAAAACAGAAAAATCAAGCAAAGCATAATATTTGAATATCCAGGTATGTTAACATTGTTGTTCTTAATGAATTTTGTTCAAACAACGAAACAGAAAAGTATGTTATTCAGATGAAACATTTAATTGGCAGCATCGAAGTTGGCGTTATTTGAATTAACGATGTCACGTTTAATGATTACAGTAATTATTATTTAAACATATTCTTACATTTTTACATCTTGGCTACGCGAATCTGGATAGTTACTTGCAAACTAAAGTCACCATTAAAATTTCTCCTCTTCAAGTATTTTAGAACATTTTCTTGAAACTAGAGAGCAGTAGTACTATGGCCTTGCTGACAGTGACGGCAACTATGAAGATACTAATATTGATAAGAAAAGTAGTAACATGCTAACACTGGCTAGCAGGTAAAGCAGAGTTTAAGAAAATTAACAAGATGTTGCTCTTGGGGTATAGATTTAGTAGTGAAATAATTCTTGCTCTAAATGTCGCTGTGTCAAGTCGATTGCAAATCTCAAAGAACCAAGTTCATATGTGTCAACACAGAAACGCATTACTAATGAAATATTATTCCTTGTTTTCAAACAATATTTTTGAAAGGAAAAGACTTTTTACTATAGTATTAAATGAGTTGGAAATACACTTTGCTGATGGTACTACGTGTTCTCTCTCTGGAGTGAGCAGAAAACTTTGCAGACTTGTAACTTGGTTGCTAAATAGTCGAATTTTGAATTTGTTTATGCATTCATGTTTTTAAATACAATTAATCATACCGTTGAGACAAATATTGGCACCGTGATCGTTCAATGTTAGGCTATGCTGACACGTCTGTTCACTTTAGAATTCATTTACTTTAAGTCCTTGACACTCAAACAATCATCTGTATTATGCATATCTTTGACCATATAAAGTTTTGTAAGCAGAATGGTATGTTCATATTTATGAGTCTATATTCTCGTGTAGATCTAATCAACGAAAAATGTATACAAAATCAAGTACAGTGATATTTTTTTGCGTTGTCATGTTTCTATACGTGACATTCATTATTTAAAACTGACATAACCTACAAACGTATCGGTTTGATGTCTTGTGAGTTATGTTCCATGTCACAGATTTTGGGAACCAGGAGCCAGTGGAAAAAGTAGACTACAGAAATTTGTATCATGAACAAGCACGCTGAGACAAACATGTTACCTAATAGTAGTTATAATTACCGGATGAATAAGCAAATATTACGATTTTTTTTATCTAAGGGTGTAAGATTTCAGTAAAGTCTCCGTTAAACATTTATAATGATTACTGTCTCTGTTTCCATATATGAAAGCGGTTTGTCCATCTTGACTTGACATCTTGGTAATCAATAGGATTTCGTGGGTACAGCCGTAGAGCAAAGGATGACAGGGCGTTTAGAGACGTGAGCCTTCCTTTTACTCAAGTATCAAATAACTATATTATTAAAACGTGGAATATCACTGGAGTGTCAGTTACAACTGAATATTTCATTCGAAATGCTAATTTTATCATTATCTTGTAAAATGTTCGTGGAATGTGAAATGATTTCTACTGGTTGTTGGCATTGAATTAAATCCTTGGGTTGTGACTCCACTCTCAGTTTCAGAGTTGTATGTTTAAAAACGCTTTATTCTTTTTTCACGTTCATCGTATACAGCACAAATGTGGTTATTAGACAACAAAGTTATTTAAGGTAATATCTTGCATTATTAAGACATATATGTGTTATCATCAACAGTATTGCAAACGTCAGTTGATGTACTCCTTATTCTGTTTGCTACCACTCAAAAACCATACATCAGTGTTTCATGCCCTGACATTCACTTTGCTGCTGTGACTAAACGATACGCCTTTTGTTATACGATGATGCATATGACAAAATTCCCACTGTAATCGTAATTCGAAAGATATATACAAGGCTTAAAACATGGAGGTCTTGGAAGTGGGAATAACATCAACAATGTTATTATGGGTGTCATCCTATCTCATCAAATATTTAGCATGATATTCAATAGCATGACTTTGCACACATTGTGCTTTCCTATCGCTTAATGAATTAAGCTATTTATCCAAGAACATTAACAGGACTAGGCAAAGAAACATGAACTACCATTGTTATCCACAATATTGGACGTCCAGCATAGATTTGATTAACGTAAAGCAGGTTGTGCGTACACGTGCAATTTTAAAATGTAGTGAAGATGCTTAATTGTGCATACAAGTATTACAACACCATAAATAAATTCCATAAAGTCAAGACACGGTACCTTTCTGTTAGCTTTCTCTGATGTAAAGCGATTTTCAATAATGTCAGTAGAAAAATACGCCTAAAGGACATAAAACAACTAAATAATTTGTTAAAATCCTAAACATTTCCTGTGTCAAGTAACCATAATAACTTTTGGGGTTATTACATCTGTTTAAACTGCATGTTGTAAAGCTCATTTGATCAGTATGTGGAACTAGGGCTGCAACTTTCAATAGTCATTGTCAAATTCCTTTCAGAATACAAAGTATCTTCCATACATAATTACTTGATAATTCTGCACTGTATTATTCAGACAAATGTTACAGACGTAGGGTAAACAGTTTATCCCAAAAGTAATAATTTCAATAAAAAGCAACAGTAGCACGCGATAATACGTCATCATAATGATAAATCAAAGTAATTAGTATTGCAACAATCATGATAACCCCCAAAATTGATATGATGTTGACAATGATAGTAAATATGCGGATATAAATGTAAAAATGTTTTAATTCGAAATAATGCGTAGAATGAACGAGATAGCCGCAGGATTAGGTTATCTCTTTTAAAGAGGTTTTCTAGAGACTACATCTTTACAAAAATATGCTCAATTTTCATCCCCCTCGTTACAAGAAAAGATTTTTGTTAACAAATGTTTGATTTGATAGTGCAATCTAGCTTAGGTTTGGGGGATGACTATGCTGCATTTCATGATTCCAGCTTTCCGTGCTCTGGCACATCGTACACCATTTAAACACAAAACGTATAAATTACAGAGCTACAAATCTGTTAATAAAATTACATGATTGCTGTTGATTCAATAAAAAATTATTAATTTTTCGACTAAGAGCTTGATGATTTTTTTCTCATCCGGTTATTACGACTCTCGTATTTGGCAATATTTTGGTCCCGATGATGTCCGTAATAACGAAAGCTGACTGTAGTGGTGTAACCTTTGGAGCACGTAAGCTCAGCATTCTCGATTACTTTCGACATTCCCAAGTTGGTTCGTACTCTCTTACAGAAATTACTTTGTATGAATGGAAGACCCTCGTGTGAGACTAAAACCAGTTTCTTTGTATAGTCGCTATCGATTTATAGTATTTTAAACAATATTGAAGAGGGAGTGATTGCTATGTTTTCATAATTTATTCCAATACGATCGTTTTTTAAGCAACCTTGACTTTAAAACTGTGATGGACTGTTTAGCAAAAGAGTTGCTTGAAATTACAATACACAAACTTGAAAAGTACATCTTTGATGTAGTGTGGTTTATTAAACTTAGTCCATCTGAAATGTCTGGTAAATTTAATGGGTGTTAAAGCGATGGTTAGTGTTTTCTGTAGTCGATCAGTGACATACAAACACTTTAATGTCATTCAGTGGCAAAGTCAGGAGCTGAATGGGGTATTAGTCTCCTCACACTTTTTCCAAAGATTGTCCTTGATATTCCAAAATTCGAACTTTAAAAAGCTTTGGTCAATTTGTAGTCATTATGAAGGTCTCGCCTTTGTTATAACCAAAAAGATTTTCATCATAGAAAGGAGAGCTTTTAATAACAGAAAAAGAGCATTCTTAGGACGAAAAAGGGCATTCTTAGGACGAAAAAGGGCATTCTTAGGACGAAAAAGGGCATTCTTAGGACGAAAAAGGGCATTCTTAGGACG